>LD351967.1:17704-52032 GCA_001465055.1 Ptychodera flava | reverse complement strand
TTTGTTCTGAATTAATCTAAGCTTTGGTAGCATGCTATGATCAACCAAATGTTGCCGGAGAATAAGCTTTCGCAGACGTGTAGTCTCCCTTATTTAAATTAAAGCTGGAAGCGACAGACCATTCAGAGTAAAAATGTTCACTCCGAATAACTGATTTTTCTGAAATGTTCACGGTGAATTTTCTGTCACTTTCTGCTTCAATTTTTCATCCCCCCTTGCATCTGATGAAGGAGACTTCACGTCTTTGAAAGCTTATGCCCTTGTAACATTTAGTTGATCATAGCCTGCTACCAAACCGTAGATTATTTTGTATTGTAGCTCAACACGTCTCTTGTACTTAGCAACTGGTTTTTAGCTTTGCTGTCAGCTAAATAGGTGGATGTGTAGCAACCAAAGGTTTTTCTTCAAAACAGCCTGTACGAATCCTACAATATTTGGATTACAGGTCCCAAGGGATTACCCTAATCAGATATGTTCAAATTATGATGAAATATGCACATTTATATTTTTGAGGCTAATTTTGCTATTTTTTGGCAAAAATCTTCTTCTCTTTTACTGACGTCTTCAATATTTGGTAAACATGTCCCCAAAAATGACCTTAGTCAAATTTGTGCTAGTTGTGATGAAATATTCAAATTTTTATATTTCATGGCAATTTTTATCATTTTTGGTCAAAAAATCTTTAAAACTCTTTTTCAAAACTGCTTATCGAACAGCTTTGATATTTAGGACATAGATCTCTACTGATAGTCTTTTTCAGATTGTTCAAATTATGCAGAAATTTGCAACTTTGTATTTTTAGGACATTAAAGACATTTCAGACATTTTTAAGACATTAGGGATTACCAGAATGTGACATATTCAAGTTATGATGAAATGTACATGTTTTTCATTTTAAGGGTGATTTTTACCATTTTTGGTAAAACAAATTGTATAAATATTAATAGCAGGGTATACCAGAATTTGAAAGGTCTTTACGAAATTCAATATGTTTTTAATTTCTGAGAAGTATATTTTTGAAATGTCACCCATTTATGTCAGGGTTTAATTAAAGATATTACAAACAAACATACTTTTTTGTTTATGAAGCACTTTGTTGGACAAAAAATAGGTTTTACCCTGCCAAGGACCCACTTTCCCCACTTTCTGCATGTTGTGCCTTACTGTGACACTTTGACAACTTGACATGGTGTGTTTACTTTAGTGTTGACAACTATATACCATTTGAACCAGAGAAGCCGTGACTAACTTCTTTTTTCTTCTAAATTTAGAATTGTCTATACAAGAGGAAATGTCTTTAAGAAACCATCTTACAAAAATGGATTATGCATTTCATACATGTACGTCTTTTCAACACAATAAATATGCCAAATTTTGAGCTTTTTCAGATGATTTTTGTACATTTTAAACAAGTATGAACATAAAACGTAATCCACAATATGGTGATTTTTATTGCTTGTGTTTTTGATAGGAAGGTGTTAACACTTTTTGTTTTTTCCTCTGACAAACTTTACATACAAAGTTGCATGTTTATTTGCCCATTTTACAGTAAATTATTGTATTTTACTTTAGAAATGCTTTGTGTTTTTTTAGAATAAAATAATTTTACTGGATATCAATGGTCTGTAATGTTATTTCAAGGCTTGAACACCCCGTGAACGCCCAAAATTAAAGATGTTCAACAAGCGCGCATCATGTGTTCTAGCCTTTAACACGCTTATCGTTGAACGGCGTCCATGCGTTCAAAAAGTGTTACAGCCCTTTGAACGCGTAAAGGCGTTCAATTTTTTGAACACGTTTCCTGTGCAACGTGTGTTCAGATATGGAACACCATGGTGTTCAATATAATGTCTGATGAACACATAGCGTTCAAAATCTGCACACGTGTGTTCAAAAATTGAACGTTGGTTGAACACGTAGTGTTAAATTTCTGAACGTCTGGACGCGTTCAAAAAGTGTTACAAAAAGGCGTTTAATTGGTGTTCTATCCTTGAACACTTAACTTTACAGTGTATAATTAAACACGTGAGCATTTACAGTTCATATCTGGTTCTTGACAAGCTATGTAGGCCAAGGCATAAAGAAACAGTGCTAAGTTCATGACATTTAGCTTAAAACGTGATGCATCGTTCTTTAATTCTTTTATCAAATTGGCAGTTGAGCGTCCCACAAGTCAAAATTCAATTTAAACGTGAATGCTTATTTCGTAACGTCGTTTACTGTTTCCAGAACAGTGGTCGAAAAATATCCAGCTACCCATGCAGCTGATTACGATAAATTGTTTATAATGCTGAAGTTCATATAATAAGATGTGTTCATCGAACTTTTAGTGTAACTTAACCTCAGTATAGTCTATGTGTGGATGAAGTCCACTAAAGCTAACTCCGATCATCACTTTCAATTGATGAGCTAATTCCATTACGTGTTGAATGAGTAGGTGCACTGCGTTAATAACCACTCTACCATGCCTGTGCTCGCCCTGACAATGACGTCAAATGGATTAATAACATTGGTTATCGTCTCTTGATAAAAGTTAAGAACTTATAACCTGAGTCAGAAATTGATGGTATGATAACTTACCACACATTATTCCCAAATATTTTTCTTTTCGTTCAGCAAGGGAATATATGACGATGTCGCCAGCCGTCTTCGACTTATGGTAGTAAGGACATTACGTCATTAGTATTTTCCAACTAAACGAAGAATAATATACTTATCATGTGCACTAGCGAACAATTCGTTATTTTCGCAAAATAAATTTAATTTTCTTACACGATTCCGTCTTTGAACTTTTGGAATACTTATGGAATAAAATCAATACGCCATGGGCGTAGTCAATCGCATCCATTCGTCAATCTCGCGGACAAAGAGAGCGGGAAACGTAGTAGTCATATGTGGTCGGGCAGATGCCGCAATCGTTCGGCCTACAAGTAGTACTCGCAAAACAAGATTTCAAAGAGAGCAAAGACTTAGACATTTGCCTGAGAAATTTCTCCCATTTTTATCTGATAAGCTGGGTGAAACACTGAATCAAGGCGTTCAAAACGTTAGCCCTATGCTTGTCATACTCACTGAGTTTGAGTCAGATTATTTCTTTCTTTATTGTGGGCATACAGTCGTCATTACATTTCATATCATGACTTTCTCCCAAACCGAAGCAGAGTTTATACTTAAAAAATTCGGTAATGGGATATACATATTGTAACGACACTTTACAAAACAGACTGTCATTATCGAAACAATTTTCTCCAAGCTCTTATATAGTTCATTGAAATTCCTCTATCCAATTGTGTCCGCGCGTTCTCCAAGAAAACGTCATTTGTGTATTGCTATCAATGAGGTAAACACATTTACTTGTTGTATGTTAGCGTTCAGGTCAATGAGTTAGTCTATAGAAAGTTCCCGGCTGTCATTATTCGATCAATATTTTGTCTCCAAAACATGTTATTACGTTACGTTAGTATATCGCTATGGTTGTATTATCCTGAATGCCAATTACTCGACACTTTCTTTCGCACGAGGCAAACTCTGGTTCAAGAAAACGGAGGCCAGACATGTTCCTATGATGTAGATGGTTGTGAGACTCACTGAGATTGGAACAAGGTAGAATTTGATATCTTGTGACTGCACCAGCCATGATATAATGATCAGTCCTACGTACACAAGCAAAAAATAGACTATGCATGCGGTTCTGGACAAGGCAAAGCTGTTAGGGTGATTTCCTTCTGGCCACACCCGCTTTTGAATTCGCAGGAATGCCTCCATGGCAAACCAAGCTAAAATGGCCAGCAGGTACTGTATGGTAGGGATCCGCACCGCTTCGTTCATTCGGACCCATGCTCGACCTTTCGCCTCTGGGAGCCAGCTGAACAACCACACGTTGAAACACATGTAACCAGCAAATGGCAGAATTCTCGTGAACGTTGGCAATTTCTTCCAGAATGACAGAGAGAATATCTGTGTCATGGCGAACAGCCAGAGGAACCCGCATAGAAACATCGGCCATGATTTAGTACCGTCAAGTTCGGGTCCGGCTATCTGAACAGCCACTGTGGTGCTGTGGACCACCACCCACACTTCTAGAAACAACCTCCAGTAACGATTCAAGTGCATTCTGGTGTACATAAGGCTTCCCTGAAGCATCAAAATCCAAGTATATGCAAACCCAGAGACATGGGCCCAGGTGTTCTCCATTGGATGATACCAGAAAGTATAGACTGCGGCCCAGGCAAATGCATAGCCGTGGTACTTGCGGATGAAGTCGATGGGTTTGCTTCCAAGTCTCAGTTTTTGACTGAAGAATCCTTGGCTCTTCTCAGTTGGCCAGCCAAAGGCTAATCCACGGTCTTTGTACTCCAATAGTAGGACCAGAACGAGAAGCATTATTACGGAGCCCTGTGAGCTGGCTACGCTAACATCTTGAGCAAGCGCATCATAGAAGACTTGGGTCTGAATCAAATGCAACAGATGAAATCCTGCATTGATGTACAAAGCATGCCAATTAAATGGCGCCATCTCAGTCGAGTACTTTGGCTCTTTTGTTTTCATTTTCATCTTCTGGGCTTCGTAAATGACCATCCATACGAAAATTTGATGAAATACGTAACACAGCCATACGACGATCCTCGTCAATGCGGTTGCCTTTTCGGGAGGCAGCTTCCAGTAGTGCCATCTGTAATGTGCGTCGGGACCGTACCTTCCGGTGATGTTAAACTCTTCTTCGAATGGTTCCGGAAGAAATCTATCTCTCGAGGTCATGCTAACGTTGTGTGTGTGGCCAGATTTAGCATCCCAGCCGCGTAGAGATCCAAGCCCAAATATGACTGCAGTGAGACACACTATGAACATCATTCCGAATTTCCACGCCCTCACGTCTTCCCGTTTATCTTTGTGCGTTACCTTTAAGTAAAAGAAGGAAAAAGGAGACTTAGCAAATGCCAATGGTGCGTACTCTAATAACATGTTGAATAAATTGAAGTTATCAGGACGCTTGAGAGTGAATATGTCAACATCAAAACATCGAAGCAACATTTTCTGAATGAGTCCAGTGGTACAATGATAACTTAAAGGGCAACAAAATATTCTCTTCCATGAAAATGATCGAAAAGCAACATCATAAGACTGAAAGATATCTAGAATAATAACAGAAGTGACTGGCGGAAAATAATTGCAAACATTAGAGGAGGCACAAACAGACATTATACGAGAGGGGATAAAGACAGAATATGCTGCAACACTACTCATTGCTATAATTTAGACTCCTGGAAACATATAATCAAATGAAATGTAAAAAAAGAGAGCTGTGATATCTCAGACTTAGGGTAGCTGAGAACGCGCCTCGGGGACAGATATTCTGACTCTCAAGCTTTTACAATACTTTTCTGATCTAACACTTGTGATGGTTTATTTTAAAGCTCCTAGGGTAAGAAAGACGTTCACGATCATAGTTTTTCAGATATCAAAAATTTTATTTTTCCTCATGGAGTTAACCAAAGGGATGGCGGCCATTTTGAATTTCAACTTACATGAAGATGTCCGGTAATTTATTTTTTTCTGGTTACCAAAATTTGCATGGTGACCCCTGATTTTTATTCTTGATCGGGTAAGAGTATGGTTGAAAGTTTCATAGGTAAAAGGTTTGTGCAAAAGTTTGAGTATTTCACTTTCGAGGTACGTACTGCCTAAAAAACTGCTGCCTGACGTCACCGTTTTGAGAATTATCTCAAAACCAAATCACTGTACTAGAAATTGCTTAAATGGCATGAAGTCAAAGGTCAAATCGGCTAAAAATGGACCGAAAACCTACTGTACCAGGTAATTGCAAAAAGTCTTCATTAAGTTATTTTACTCAAAGTTAAATATAATTGCTACCCATATTGTGAATTATTTTAAATTAGGGGATATTCCACAGCTGCCTAATCGCAGGAAACATGGCCCATATCTTTCAATTTAAGTGACGGGAAATACCATATTTGAGGCCGAGAGGAAACGCTAGCATGCACTGTATTTGAGAGCAAATATGCAAAGGAAATTTAGCAAAAATGTATTTTTTTACGTTATTAGAAACATAAATGTCATCAACAGCATTGGTATAGAAAGATGACTAGTAGCAGGAATTCATGATTCATGAGAAACAACTCGAACATAGGAAAGGTGCTATTAAGGTAGAACGCACCTTGGGGACAGACATTCGGACTCTCAACTTTTACAATTCTCTTCTGATATACCACATGTGGGGGTTCATTTTAAAGCTCTTGGTGAAAAAAAAAACTTTTCATCGGCTTAGTTAGTTTTTCGATATTCAAAAATTTTCATTTTTCTCCATAGAGCTAACACAGGGATGGCGGCCATTTTGAATTTCTAATATCGGTAAATCTTTGGTAATTTGTTTCTCTAGTACCAAAATTTGCACGGTGACCCCATACTTTTATTCTAGACTTTTAAAGAGAATGATTGAAAGATTCCTTGAGGAAAATGAGAGCAAAAGTTTAAGTCTTTCACTTTCGAGGTGCATACTACCTTAAGGACATCCCAAAGGTAGCGACTCAGGTTCATTGGCACGTATTTTCAATTTCTGTAAACCACCGATGCGCATTTTCATGTGGAAGAAGATGTCACACACGGGAGATGGGGTACATTTTTATTGGCTACGTCATCGAAGAGTTCAAAAAATGTGCCAGTTTTTCAAATACAGTGAGCATACGGTTGTTTTACTCAAAATCGCATTTTTTTTTTTAGTTTTTTAAGCAAAAAATTTAAGTCTCGATGGTGATCTGTTTACGGCAATGGACAGCTGGGTATCCTGGGAAAAAAACTTGACTTTGATTGTTGAAATTCTTCTGTTTTCGCACAATTGAGCCTTCAAAGTGTCAACTTGACGAGTTTTGCATAAATTGTCGGCCTTTGGTCGCATTTGTCAAGATATCTTCTCATCAGGGCCATTTATCGGAAATCTGAGTCACTGTCTTTCAGATATATCTATTGACTGTCTACAGGTGAAAAATCAGGTAAATCTCTACAGGCGCCGACGACTTAAATAAAGTACCCAAACTGAACTCAGAAAATCAACTATCTCTGTAAACCACCGATGCGGCACACATTGTAGGCAAGAAATCCGACCATAATGAGTGCTCGGTGAGCGTCGCTTGTTAGGAAGACCGTTGAGGGCGCATACCTGCGCAGCGAACGAAGGGGCTGTGAAGAGAGTCAACATGGAGCTTAGCTCCATGATTATACTGAGTGGACTTGTTTGCCTTTGTCCGTACTACCATGGACATAAAACCAAGTTGGAAAGCATAACATCATAACATCAACAGCTTTTAATTATGTTCGTCACGGTATTCTTTTAGTGAAACTATCGGCAAGGGATGTCAAGCCTTATCCCATAAAGATTTAGTCATACACGCATAGGTACCAAGACTTTATCGTGTGTTGGAATGGGTTGTTATTAGAACCTTTTCATTCGAAGAATGATGTTTAACAACGTGGAATTACGTCACCTCTTTTTTCACCGTTTATTTGGATGATATTAGTAAGAACCTCTTTGGTGACGATAAGGTGAAGCGCCGACGATTTAGTAATTATTTCTACCGGCGCCTATGGCCAGCAGATGCTTTGTTTATACGTGTAGTCATCAATTAACATATTATGTAACCATGCCGTACCCATCTTCTCTTTTAGTGTTTAGGGAAGAACCGTTTGATTTCGGAGGGTTGGAGAATTTTTGGAAAGTTGATCCAGTAATGTCTTGAAAACAAAATTGATCATAGCACGTCAAAGAAAAAATAATTGACACACAATTTTGGAAATCTAACTCTCTCATTCTCTCGTGTTCTCAGAAGGTGCGCCGGCTTCGTTGGCGCTAACATTTTCAAAATACTCGAGGAAGTCCAATGTCTTTTTTCCCAATATTCGTGATAAGAACACAGAACAAAAGTTATGTCAAAACTCGTTCAGCAAAAACTTTTGTTGTATGCTACGTCCTGGCAAGCACGTTTCATGGTTTATGTTGCAATAAACACTGTCATGATCAAAACTTAAATAAAGATGTTTTCGATGGACTTGTTCAGTAAAGTGAAAATTT
The DNA here is from genome assembly GCA_001465055.1 of Ptychodera flava. Taxonomy (NCBI): domain Eukaryota; kingdom Metazoa; phylum Hemichordata; class Enteropneusta; family Ptychoderidae; genus Ptychodera; species Ptychodera flava. Next base: position 43,949 of record LD351967.1, on the reverse strand, counting down.
AAAACACACAACAGGATTCGCTACACTACTGTTAAACAGGATATATTATTATTTAGTAATTTAATGTCATCTGTCCTGTGCTCACACAGAATACTATATTCTCGTTATTTTTAGATATGCAGGTGTGAACCAGTGACATTTAATTAACTCAAGAACCGCATATTAAACAACTGGTAAATCACGAAAAAAATTAAAGATTGCATTGTTTCCACATGTGGAAAAAATGATGCAGGTCAGACAATAGAAAACAATTTGCTGCCACGGTGGCGGGGAAAAAATTGCTGCCATACTCATTTCCTCCATCCCACCCCCACCCCGAAATCGAATCGTTCTCCCCTTATCGTTCACTGTATATCAATCTTGTTGGTAAATTCAAATGAAAATTAAAATATTTCTACCATTGTTAATCCACGAAAAAAATGTAAATTTAAAACGTCGCAAATTAGCCCAGTGATTTTGAAATTTACTCTTTTAAGGTTAGAAATTCCCATGTCCGTGTTTGCCGCCTTCTCAACAGATTAATGATTAACCAAGCATTGACTAGGACAATGATATCGATGTGCAAGACATTGGATGGTCATGAAGTGACAATTAAATCTTACATAAATATTATGCACATACCTTTATTGGTTTGCTCGCTTTGCCATTCTGATGAATGATTGAGGGTCCGTTCATGATGGTGTTGTGATACGGTGCATCCAAAGAACAGAGATCGACGTCAGTTGTGTACGTTACCGCAACAGTAAAGGTCTATTCTCTGATTTTAATGTGGATTGTAACAGTCCTCGTTATCGAACAAAGCTATCGACGCCAAACAGATGAGTTATTGCGTAATAATGGAGATTGCTTGGTGTGCAGAACGAGGAAACAATATTGACTTCGATAAGGCCCCACCCCAAAAAAATGTGCTGTTCCGATAACCCGACCTACCCTATTTTTTATTTGCCGACCCTAAATTTTAAGAGCTACGTAAGCACGGAAGTCAAAAAGAAAGAAAGAAAAACCCGCAAAATCACGCGTTCGTTACTTGGCAGTTGATTTTTGCTTGAACGAATATGTCTTTTATGTTTTTTTCCTTTTATATGTATGATACATTTTTCTGGAAATGTTGTGGCCAGTGTTTGACCACCCTGAACCCCGAAATGCATATTTAAAAATAAAAATATTTTGGAAAAAAAATCCTGCCGACCTACCTACCCTATTTTTGAAAACCGTGTTATCGGAACAGCACAATTTTTTTTATTTTTATTTTATTTTTTTCCCTCATTTAAATACAGGTTTTTTGTATGTGTGAATATCACAAAGCAGGGAAAATATTCGTGCTATTATAATTCAACGAGACACTGTTTTCGGTAAAAATCACATCACAAACTTAAAGTATTGTTCAGTGTACAATGTACATTAAGTGACAGTCGATCCATACAGTGAAACAGTGGCAAATGTAACAAATCCTTCTTGCTGTTGAATCGGGCCTATTCTGACTTCAATGTGCACCGTGAAACTCTTTGCATCCTGTCTGCTCAGTGTACAAGGTCACCGAGGTGTAAGAGCTCCCCTAACCCTATAAATCCAAAAGAAATTATAAAATTCTATGTACTTTCATGGGACGACCGTACTCGGCGTACTTCCTGCAACAAATATCAAAAAGTGAACGCTGACCATTCGCCGTCTATATTCATACGTATGCCTAATCATGGTGGTATTGTCGCGAAGAAAGACGGGCGTAATTCCAACCGATGATAAAACGCTTACGATACGGCTAGAGAAGTTATGCTGACCTCGTTTTGAAGGACTGCGACAATGCATTGACAGATTGTCGTGTTTGTCAAGTCCAAAGATCATCCGGGTATATTTTGCCGCTTGATAATTTGTAATGATTTCTGATGTTATCAGATTCCGTGCTGTTCAATAATGTTTCTACTATATCCCAGCCGGCAAAAATGCTGTTACCACCGTTCAGCTTCCAATGAATTACCTATTTTGATCAGATGAAGAACTAATCTTGCTTGATCACACATTGGCTACAATCACAGTCCCTCCATCGCGTGTACATTTTTTATGAACTACGCCTGAATCGTATACTATTGGCGCTTCTATTTGTGACGGGGAAAGATTAATTCAAGTTGAAAGGTTGATGAGAATTTAGCTTATTGATATTACATGTTTGTAGCAAATTTCATTGCAGGATGTTCAGAGGTGAAACCTTGTGAATCCCGTACTGTTCGATTGATTCGATTTATCACCCAAGAGTATGGTGTGGAAATGATTAGAATCTGTAGACTTCTTGAGGGGTCATCCCGTCTGCGGCTGCGCGACTTTCTTGTTGATAAACTGGCCTCTGCCAGGACATTAGCGATGGATGTCTAGCAGAGTGAAGTAAATTCAGCATTCGATGCATGTTCATAGTCCGTCGGGTTTTGTGGCTTTGAAATTACTACAAGACTTTGCTGAGTAAACTGTAATTGCCATCGTCTCCTCGTCTATATGAAGCTGCTTCAGGCGCCATCACCAGTTTGGTACAGCCACCACTTTAAAAGTGGGATATGTATCTTGGATAGGCTGTGCATAGCAACGGACCTGTTGTATTGGTCCAATCAATGGTCAGTCTTTTATACTGTTGTTTTACGGTCTTTTTTTTACCTTCCCTCAGTGCGAAGAGGAGGATACGCACAGCAGCAAATGGGACAACCTCCTCCCTTTCAGATACAAGATGTATAAAATAACCTTTTCTGTGTTTTTTCCTCAGGATTGTACTATTTTTGTCATGTATTTCTACGTGAACAGTCAAAATAGCTTCACTGGTTAGCCTGATGGATTTCATGTGACTTCAATAAGTCATAGCAAACGGCCGGGCAACAATAATTATCGAGCGAAAACCCTGCAAGTCTGAGATTAGAGAAATCATAACCTGTGATCGATATTTGAAATTCGATATGACTGCTGCACAACGTGGTCACTATACGAAGGAAAATATTGACTTCGATTAAATTCACAAAAACAACTAGACGCTCTGACACTCCCTTTACTCCACAGCGCAGTCTTCAAAGTGAGTCCGGCAGCAAACCTTAAATAAACTGTACATTTTTTAGCGTCCCAGAATCTCTCGCCGACTTTCATTCTACCTTCAATGGAAGTCCTCTTGCGTATTCAGCACACGACTCTCTGACTTTTCTGAACGGTCGGCTTCAAAACGTTCTGTCAAAAAGTGACGCGTTTTGTCACACTTGACGTAGGCGGCGCACTCCTGTTTGATGAACTGTGTGATGAATGCATTATGTCGAAAGATGAAACGATGTGACTTTCTTACTGTTCGATTGGGTTTCACCCTGGAGTGTAGGGGACCCTGGAGTGTAGGGGGAAAATGATGAAAATGTGTATGTCGTTCGTCTGATCTCTGCAGACTTTTCAAGAGACAGAATGTCTGAAACAATCTGATAACCTTTGACCTTCAGGATAATAATATTTCACTATACTGTAAGATTCGTTTCCATAATTCATTTTGTCAGATTTTTGATATCTTTTCCCTAAAATTAATTGACCCATTAAGAATAAAAACTAAATACAACATAAAACAGTACTAAAATTTCCAGCTTGCAGAACTCGTCATAACGTTAACATGACAAGACTCCCCATGTTATGGCCAAAGTTACATTTTTGCAACAGTTACTGAAGGGACGTGTACACCTTGGAAATCGAGACCTGCAATACACACACACACACACACACACACACACACACACACACACACACACACACCGTAAAGGAGCCCCTTGCATTCCCATAAAAACAGACTGATATCAAGAACATGCCATGGATTTCTCAACGGTAGATTTGATGTTTCCCATGCAATGCAAGCAAGAAGACCATCTTACACTTCAATTACTCGGTCAACGACTCATAGTTTTTCGCATAAAATCAATGCCATAGATTAGGTCTAGCATTTCAACGATATACGCTTGGTCTGTTGAGTTCGAAAATCAATTCTCCAGAGCATGCGCACAAAGCCGACGTCCATTGAAGTCAGCGAAACGTTCCCCAGAGACAGATCTAGATGAACCTGGCGACCCTCGGCTTTGCAATTTCATGAAGTCATTTCGTAAGGAAGATGCCGTATTCTCGAGGGCACATTTCTCAGACTCAGTTTCCATACTGTACGAGTCTCTCATAAATGAAAGATGGTCACCCCATGGAGTGATAAAATTTTAAAAGAAAAAATAAGACTGTTTATTGAATATAAAATTCAATGGAAAATAAAAGTCTGATAGGAGAGTTCATGTACAAACGAAAGAATAGTTAAACCACGACACGAAAAGTTATATGGTATCTGAGATTCTACACAAACTTACAACAAGGAGATAATAAACGATAACAATTTCATTCAAACTATTAGTCTATTTTGTCCGAATTGAAAATGATTCCAATCAATAGAAAAATCACTTTTTGTGAACGAACTTTCCGAAATTATCGGAATAACACGTAAATTATAATAGTTTGGAATGTCTCAGACTGGAAAAATTCTAATTTGATCTCCTCTTTAAACATCCGAGAAAAAATATATGTTTCAATGTCTGTATTATACGCACAGACACACACACACAGACACATCCTAAAGATCAAAATCCTATCACAATCGTAATCTGACCGGCGTCACGATGAAAAATCATTGAGTTATTAAATTTCACCAACTCTGACACGCAGTGGCATGGGATGCAATGAATATATGATTGATATCAATACAAAATTCAAACTCAATCTATAGGTATATCAAATCACTTCACGGCATCTGTGGCTATCAGAATGATATATGATATAATGCTAAAACAAACTAACATACTAAAATTAAGGGTTTTTTTCATTTCAAACTACAGCAACAATGTATCTGTAATCTAATACACCTATCAAAAGCAGACTTTTATCAGTTTGTGTAAACTCGTTTTCAAGAAACCAGCCAAGGCCTGATCATTGCCCACTTCAATCAAATTTTTATTGTTTGTGCTACCAGTTGCTGCAGTTGCCGCCTAAGGGATCATTGCATACTGAAAGTAACTGTTATATAACACAATATGGGTGTTATAAACACGGAGAGTTTGGCAGACAAGACAGTGTTCATACCTAGTTTCAACTATTGCAGTTGAAGTCCAGGAATAAAACAAGTACATTTGAACATCCACATGACAAAGTATTCATCTAATCTCATCGCGTGACGTATCTCTGCTGACAAGCACTTTCCCCCTGGCGAGATTAGCCTGTGTACGGTGATGTATTCCAGAAAACGTTCCTGAAGAATGTCATTGCTTCTTCTGGACTGTTGTGACAGGTTCTTTTCTCAGCTTCATCTTACACAGAAAGGTTGTCTTCAACGTGTCGTAATGTTAAAAATAAAAAGTATAAGTGAAAGCTCAGATCATGTTAACGTCTGCTAGAAGTTCACTCAAGGTATACAGTCACCAGTAATCTAAATATGCACATATATGGTCAAAGGGGCGTTCCTTGGTATTCAAAATGCCCATGCGAGGGCGCTGTTTTTAAAAGCAGCCACCCGCTTAAAATCTATGATCGGTTAGATTTTCTTTTTCCATGGTACGAAACTAACTGTGGCAAAATTGGAACAGGTGACAATATATCTTTAGTAACTGGCCAACTATCCAGGATAGGCATGACCAACACTTCAAGATGGGTATCATCAAACGCATCAGGTGAGTACCAGCCTATTCGTCTGCCTTGTAACGAAAAATTCAATAATTAGACCTGATTAGTATTATACTAGAAACAAATATTGCATAACTGTCAAAACCCACAAATTGCTCATAAGAATACACTGCTAATATTTTAAAACATCTGCATATACATTTATTTTAATTCATGAACTTTCAATATTTGTATTTATTCTATTTTTGTGTGTTACTGAAATTATTTTCAAAATAACTGTTTTGTAAACATTGTTTCTCTATTACATTTTGCCAAATGTAGAATCTATGATTTTATTTATTTATTTATTTATTTATTTATTTATTTATTTATTTATTTATTTATTTATTTATTATTTATTTATTGTATTGTATTTTTAACCAATAAAGCACACCCAGCGACGGTATACCATTTTGGACTGTTCACGACATATGTGCACGAAAGATGGCGAGTGCATGTACATGGAGTGAACTGGTCAAAATCGAAGTGTATCATCGCTGAGGTAGTTTATATGGCTATTTTACCACAATATTACATTGAAATTCTGGCTTGAAACATCAAAAAGGGAATGTTTCTCGAGCTGAGAGCTCGTGCATGTTCTAAGCATGCTATATTGCGAGTATAGCACGGTTATTTTCACGTTTCGAGCAATCAGATAGCAATATTTGCGCCATCAGTATACTGGTATAATATAATTATGTTTAATATTCAATAGGTGAATACCGATTTATTGATCCATTGATTTGGTGCAAAACAAATTCAAAAAACAATACCAAACACATTGTTCGCATTAGCATCAATTTTCTGGTATTCTACTTGAATGTTTTGTTGATGCAGTATTCCTCAATCAAGTAGACCTTGATGGATAGTGAACGTGAATTCAATTGCTTTTGTTATCCCTTTGAGTGCTGTAATTTTTCCCACCAAAATTTTAGTGCAACATTTTACCAATATTTATGAATTTTTCTGCAGTTATTTTGATTATTTTGGACCAAAAGGACATCATATGTCATTAGCTAAAGTTTTTTATCTAAATTTTGTAAAAACTCTGAAAAAGAATTAACTTTAGAACATTTTATAAAGGCGACAAAAATTGACTTTGGCGCTCAAAGGGTTATACGGGATATAGCTATGGCTGGGTGCAGTGACAAGAAGAAAATCATTGAATGAGATTATACTTTCATGGCAAAGTAAAGACATACAATTACTCGCCATTTTTCCTGTATAAAGTGTTCCTCGGCGGAGACAAGTCTAGCTACAGTTGTCTAAAAGGATGACGTCTCCACCCCCCCCCCCCTCAAATGACGCTAGTAAAAGACAAAGCGCTGATGAGGTCAGTAAAGATAAATGATGGTTCGGCATGTATGACACAACCCCTTCGTGATGAAATCGCGGTCGCCAGAAGAGCCGAAGTAAAAAATTATAAAAAGCAATGTCTTGTTGTTGTAATTTCCCGTGTAAAATCCCAGACACTGTGTTATTGTCGGTTTCCGTTTAAATCTGTTGCGTGAGAATTATAAGTTTTGTGGTTACCGTATCAACAATATCAGTCTATCTCACACCGTGCAAACTGATCTAAATCTAAATCATAACGGTGACACCTTAGAACTTTTATGAAGGTTGCATACGTAATTATACTCAGTGTGTCAAGACAAAGGAAAAAAAGAAAAGATTATTATCACATAGACCCGTACAACTCGAGAGTACTTCAGAGATGAAATCGTCACGTAGCCGTAGTTGCGTAAAGCGTGTCTGGTTTTTTGAAAAGAATGCATGATCAAGTTACAGATACGAGTTACTCAGAGAAAGGTTGACGTCATACAAACATTTGTAGAGACTGATACGTTAATTATACTGTCGTTGATAACTCCCCCAGCGCCTGCTTTATCGTTGTGTACCAGGTGGTTTTGCTTGTCGAGATTTGCCGATCTGTCTCCACTCCTATGGCACAGAGATATGAACGCTGCCACGCACAAATGTCAACCCTAGACTGTCTCTTTACATTTGAGTGTAGCGTGGCACGTGATATCACCAACATCTCTTTTGGGAAGATTTTCTGCAAAAGGCACGTGCTCAAGAGTGAGCCCGCACGCTCTGACTATCCCCGCATTCACATTTACGTATCGAGACACGCAACTCAATCGAATCGAGACGTTATCCGTGTGGGCAAATTCCTTGCATGACAACTAGTTAGTGTTTTTCACTTGCAATAAGAAGCACGTTTACAGTTCACCGCCTCAATACGATTGAGTGTTAACTGCCAAGACCTCTACGATTCTCATCAATGTTTTCGTAAAAGCCTGAAATTCAATGAGATTTCCCTCTATAGGCATTCAAGCATAAAGACCTGCAATCCTGACCGAAATAAGAAAATTGAAATTGTCAAACTTCCCATTCGGATATTTTCATAGGCACTAGGGATAAAAACGGGTTTTGTGAAATTTACCGGAATCGAAACCGATTCGTAAGTTTATTGATAACGATTGGATGGAATACAAGGTATGTGAACAAGGTGTAATAGTACAATTTCTTAATTGTCAATACCTGTTGGTTGTTTCTTTATTCATGACAATAATATGTCATTGGGTTATCTATCTCACTTTTCATATTCATATTCGAGGTGGCACTTATTTTTTACTGGTACAAATACATAGCAAATGATAAGTTGCAGTTCATTTCCATTGTAATTGTATTTGATGATGTATAACTAGAGCTCTAGTTCTCTCTCTCTCTCTCTCTCTCTCTCTCTCTCTCTCTCTCTCTCTCTCTCTCTCTCTCTCTCTCTTTCTCAGTTTACATTACATGGTGTAAATCCAAAGATTTAACACTTTTGCTCAAGTACACAAAACACAAAAGTATCTGACGACTTATGTATCATGTGTAAGAAGTGAACAAAGATGAATCCTATAGTATAACCGCAGTATGACAATGGCAGAAGATTTCTTCCAAAATGAAATTGACATGTTTGCCATGATTACACTAGGAACTAATCAAGAAGTGATCAAATGTGTTAGAAGACTACGATTTAGAAATCCCATACCTATAAACCACGTCAAAACGTACTCATGGAATACGATTCCAAATCGGTTGTTCGTTCGGTCTTCCTATGGTCACAGTCGTGGATTCCCTCTCTGCAAATATGAATCCGAGGCTTGGTTGCTTGCTGTAGCAGTTTTGTCTCGTGATTTCAGGCAAGCCTTTTTGCATAGGGGAAATAAACGACTCCCCTGATGGAACAGCCTTACAAACGCTGATGACATGCAAGAATATTCACAGTAGAAACAGGTTTCTCGGTAGAGCTTTCTGCATGAATTCGAATGTCGTAAAGAGTTTTCCTGCAGTCTATAGGTAAGGGAATGTTTCATTTCATGATCAAAGTTGGATTTATGTTCACTCCATTTGGAGTACTTGCAACGTTCAGGCCTCGTTGGTCCTTGTCCAAAGCGCAGGATGAGGTCGGTCTCGTCGTAGGCTACTGTACGGAAGCGTTACTTGTCATGACAAGTTAGTAGACTAAGTAAGTGACCGTGTCAACGTTCAAATGCAACGCCGATGTTGGTATTGATACTGAATTACATATTTGAGAGATGGAATGACAATGATGATGATGATGATGATGATGATGATGATGATGATGATGATGATGATGTTGGCGATGATGGTGGTGGTGGTGGTGGTGAAGATGATGATGATGATGATGATGATGATGATGATGATGATGATGATGATGATGATGATGATGATGGAGTAACCTGGCAATATAATATAGGCCTTGAATAGTATGTAGTCATGCATATACTAAATATCGATGCCTTCGAATTAGTAATAAAACTGCATACACATATCGTCTGTCGTCAGGGAAGGAATAGAATAGAATTGAACAGAATAGAATAGAATAGAATAGAATAGAATAGAATAGAATAGAATAGAATAGAATTAAATTATAGAGTGGAATATAAATCACATTTCCGCGATTGTAAGCGACATCGTCACCAAAAATCGCTGCAGCCGCCTTTTTTGGGGTTGTTGTTGTTGTTGTTGTTGTTGTTGTTGTTGAAGTTAAACACAAGACACGATAGAGACAAATTTAAAATTATCGATTTCGACGCATAGGTAATATGTGTGTCAACGAAAGGGCTACAAAGTACCGCTCAACCACGCTGTATAGGTGACTTTGCATATCGTGTTGAGAAAATATCCGGACATGATGTTGTCTCTTTAACGGAAATCTCAGTGTGTGAGTCCCATGGCTAGAAACATTACGCAAGTTTTCGCCACGCTAACTTAACTTTTCTAGCATGTTGAGAGCTCAGACTAAAAGAATACCCATAATTTTACAAATGTATGTCTGTATTTAACGGTGCAAGTGTCAACACCTATTTACACCTAAGTCTAGCCTAAGAGAAGCCTGATCATCGGGTTTCACCAGGGTTTTGTCGAAGAAGCAGTGACTGTAATGTATTTACTGTTGAAGTTTGAAAAGTACAACATTTACTGTTCTCAATTTTGATTGGCCGAGAATGAGAAATATGAGATGCGTCCAGAAGAGGCACATCACGGTGATGATGTATTTCTATAGCTACGAAATCTCTGTCAATTCAAATTGTATAAAGTTCGTTCAAAGTACTTAATCGGCCAGCACACTCAACTGCAAGCGTACGACAAGCCAAAAAAGGGTAAGGATATAATTTTTTGACGAAAAACACTGGGCAGTAATCATACATTCAAGAAAACCTAAAACTACGACTAATAATACTCTTCTTTTTCGCAGATCACTTTATCGGATTCCAAGTTCGACAGTCTAATGCAAGAGAACCAAGCCAATCGCGTGAGGGGGTAACGTTAATACAACTCTGAGAAACCATTGCAGTCCAACTATGTTGAACCGTCGTCACGTACCGTTTATAATTGCAATTTTAGACATCCTGTCTAGTTTCCACTCAGGTAAGCATCTCTTCTATTAAAATCAGCTTCACAAATGAAGATCCATTGATCGCAATATTACTGGATGGTTCTTTTTTGTCCTTAAAAATAACTTTTCTAGAAATCGCCTAGCAGTTTCATAAGTGTCAAGCGTTAGCGGCGTGATGTATTGAAGTCACGCGCTGTGCAAATTCTGATGTAAAACACCTTGACAACAGCATCCGACTGAACGGACGTGATTCACAGAGCCTTCAACATGCCATGTATTGATTTAATAGTTCAGTTTGAGCAAGCTCTTTGAAGACATGTGACAAAATCAAAGAGGGAAGGGTGTTCCATATTTGACTTAAAATGCACTATTAAAGTCGCTCTGCAATTTCGGCAGATACTTCTTGATAACGTGTTCATGTTATTGGAATCACGCCAACTTTATTGACAATGCCCCGTAAGCTGTAACTCCTGTGTTCCACTGCGCTTTTTATGTCTGTAAAATATACCCTTTAATGCTGCTCCAAAAAATAACTCCGAAATGCTTGGTGCTTAACTTGTCAATGCAGCCTGCCTGCGCAAGCGTAATATCTGGTGCAAATTTAACACAAAATTCGAGGAATAATGAAAAGAAATAATTTTTACACAATGTATACATTCTGCACAAAGCTTAGTGTTCACAAGGCTAATACATATTTCGTCTTTCAACATACCTCACTGTAGCGAGGAAGAAAATGCTTGTTTAATGGAACAAAAATAATCAAAGTGTTATCAAAATTGACAATTATTGTCCTTTCAATCGTAAGTCTACCGTTGTAAGAAGTACTTGTCGTATTACCATTGCGTGAAACAGTGCCGTTATTATCCAGGAATCTGAAGTTTTTGACACATTTTGTTCGTGTAATATCTTGTCATGGTAACGGTGTTTATAATTTTTGTTTGGAAATAAAGCAATATTGAGTCAAAGAATGTACGTTTCGATTACAATCTAGTGAAGGAAGATATTTTCAACCATAATTTTTTAAATTTTTTTACCATTTCAGAGCCGATCTGTAATATTTTATAACTCTCTTAAAACTCGTAGACGGGCATCGTTTAAAGAGATAAAATATTTATTAACAAAATGACTGCCTTTGTGGGAGACGAGTGGATTACGCATTATCGTATGTCAACGTATGGTTATTACTTTCTGTTTACAATGCATTGTTATATTTATTAACTTTCAACCGTATACTACACATCAGTCTACGATTTGATTTTGCGCAAATCATCAACCCATTTCTCTGTCCTTGTGTGCACTCTCTGTCTGTCTGTTTGTCTGTCTGTCAGCATGTCTGACCGCCAAAATGCATTATTTACCTCTTTTCCCCGTACTTTCTATCAATATGTATGTATGTATGTATGTATGTATGTATGTATGTATGTATGTATGTATGTATGTATGTATGTATGTATGTATGTATGTATGTATGTATGTATGTATGTAATATGTATGTATGTATGTATGTATGTATGTAATATGTATGTATCTATGTATCTATGTATGTAAGCATATAACTTAGGGAAATGAAAAGATTTTGAATTGGGGTGTACAAACGCACGTCACTAAGACGTCAAGGGTTGACAATTGGGTCGATAACGCTGCTAAGAAGGAAAGAAAGCAAGTTTTCTTAGGGACAATCTAGTAATTATTCTTAGAAGCACGTGTAGTTCACACGGAAAGCGTATATATATCACCAGTTTCAAGCAAGCCGTTATCAATGCGAGTTGACGTGCAGCTAACAGTAAACAACATGCAAAATGATCAGAAGTCTACCCGTGTTCAGTTGAAATAAAAATTGACAGGAAGATATGATTACAGTCACCGAGGAAATAGCAAAATCTAATCACAAAGTGAAAAATTGATTTCACAATGTACCCACAGGGGTGTTAGGACTCGACAAATGCCGAAACAACGTCCAATATGTGACCCCTGCAGTCATGTTAATAAATGACTTGCGTCTCAACGTAAGATCAATGGGAGAGCAATATTGTACCAATTGTGAATTATGGACTTGCCAAGGGCACATCTGCAGTAGCCTGACACGAATTGCTTCATGGAAATATTTCTTAAGGTAGTACACGCCTCAAAATAAAAAGTGGTAAACCTTCGTTCAAACATCTCTCGAGGAAACTTCAAATCCGTGTTTTTCGAAATCAACTATAAAATCAGCGACCACGGTGCACAATTTGAAGTTGGAGCCGTAACTATCTAATATTTGTCTATTTTAAAAATGATCGCCATATCCTGAGGTATCTCTGTGTGGATAACTGAAATTTTCATTTTCACGAAAAAAACAGTGAAAACATGATCTAATTCAAAGTCTTGTTCATAACTCCATACAAGCAGTAGACAGGAATGGGTATGATAAAAATTTTGCCAGCCCGCAAAAACTGTCCGCGGCACATCCTACCTTAATGTATAAGAGCGTCGCCCTTAATGATGGGAGTCGAAAAAGCGTGTTGATGTGTTTTAATCGCGCAGTCTCGTTTAAAGAAAAAGGCCATCTATATCCTCGACATCTCGCTTCTGGTCAGAATTATGTAATTCTGTTGTCTCACATACAGTGATTAGTCTACTGACCGTAATATTGCCATTAAAATCTTAATCACGGTCTAACTCATAATTCAAGTAGATTTATATACTCAATATCCCCTACAAACTCTATTACAGATACTCGACGTATGTATGCAATATTTCAAGGGCAGAAAAACAGCGGCGTTCCCATCATAGGGGAAAAGAACGTTGTATTCTTTGAATTAAATTGTCAAAAAATGCCACTTCAACTGGATTAAGTAGCTTTTATTTCTGAGCAACATCGTTAGAGCTTAGCAAGGGGTTGAAGCGCTCTGATGAAGGGAGCGCGCGGTCAAAGAATTGATGTTGCACCGCCAACTATCATTTAGCATAACCAAGAGCATTTCCGGTGATTTCCATTTTGTGATATCGTGGAATAATCGTCATTTTTAATACAGATTGTGAATTACTGTGATTTTGAGTACGAGACTTTTCAGTACTTTTCTCATGACAATAATTTGTCATAAATGGTAGTGTTTTCATTGTCACAATTTGTTATTAATTTATGTAAATGAGAATCTATTATATTATATTATATTATATTATATTATATTATATTATATTATATTATATTATATTATATTATATTATATTATTATTATTTTATATTATATTATATTATATTATATTATATTATATTATATTATATTATATTATATTATATTATATTATATTATATTATATTATATTATATAATATAATATTATATTATATTATATTATATTATATTATATTATATTATATTATATTATATTATATTATATTTAAGCAAGTATTTAAGTACATGTATGTCGTGAACTAGTCAAATCTCGTGGTTTACCGTATTGCTATTATATCAGAACAGTATATTGAAATTCTGGCATGGAACGTAAAAAAAAGGATTTTGGGTCTTGCCGAGACTTCGCTCGTGTGCCAGCCGTGGTATATCGCGAATATATCACGGTTCGTTTGGCGTCTCGACCAATCAGATCGCTGTATGTGCGCATGCAGTATACTGGTATGATATAATATAAAGTATAATCACTATAATATATTATATTATTTTACCCTTTTTATTATAATAATGACAAGGTCACTGTGCAAAAATTTGAACCAAATAAGCAAGTTTCTCTTTGAGTCTACTAAGGTCGTAGACCAGCAAAGGATTATTTACAGTTCAAGAGTTCGAATGTCTATCCCCCGAGACTCATTCTGTATGAAAATCTCTGTTTCTATACGGGATATGTGCAATTGTGCATCTATTTATTCATGTGATCCGTTTAAGAAGTTTACACATATTCCATGAGAGGGCACCATGAGTAACTCTTTTGCCAACCGACACTATCGACCAATTTATTATTTTGAAAGGGCGCGCAATGATTGTATTTCTAGAGCACCCATGACACCACCAAATGCAGCTACAAGACTACTAACAAACCACTCAAAATGGACATATGTGTCCCTTGGGGATCGTTTGCTTCTGCAATGCTCATTTTACCATCAGATAACATCTCAACTAATAGAATTATTTCTGATCATTAAGTAAGGGAAAGATTGAAATCACACGGTCTTGGTGTTCTCGTCGACGCCATTCTTCCATTAATGATTTTCTGAGAACATTTCCTGGTTGAAGACGTCTGCGAACTGTCAGGATGCTCGTAAGATCGTGAGCTGTGGTGAATTGCAAAGGAAATTAAGTTGGGACTGCTTTTTACGCACACTCTACTGAATAAGAAATTTGTTAAAAGAACGAGGGAGGTTAGATTTGCCTTGCTCTCGACGGCAACCAATAGCCCCTAATTATTCGACATCCCCGCAACGATGCCGTCTTTTGAATCCAGATATTTGCTGAAGTCTGCGATATTGTATTTGAAGTCAAAATTAAATTCGAGTCTTCATTGTTTTTTACTTAAAGGAGAGATCGCATAATAAGACACATAGTCCACTGAAACTAAAAGTCTCAAATTTGTGTGAGAGAATTTCCCTTCACTTGTGAGAACAGCATGCAAATTTGGTGCTTATACTAGAGAGACAAAACACCTCAAATTAGGGCAGCTATGTTGTATCCCTGTGTTAACGTAATTATAAAGACAAAATAAATATCCTTTTTATGATTTTTTTTTCATAAACATGAAACGATGAAAACTTCATTCACTCGTAAACAGTAGTCACTCGACGAACTTCAAAATGAGCTTTCACCAAACGCAAGCAAGCGGCATACCAGCTAGGTATTGTGAAAAATTGAGTCTTAATATCTGTACCCGAGGAGCATTCTGTATTGAGTGTTGAACTGGCAGCCACAGAGTTTGCAGCTTATATGCATACATGTACTGCTGGAGCGTAGAATTTACCGTTAGAAGAATAGGGATATAGTTTGTTGTGTGTCGCTGCTATGGACGAACTGAGACATTCACAGATCAAGGCCTTGTTTATTTGATACTGTACGCCTTGACTTTTTCGTATTCTAACTACCCGCCTTTTCTCGTTGCTTTAATGAAACAGTAGAAAATGATGAAAGGAGAGAGAGAGAGAGAGAGAGAGAGAGAGAGAGAGAGAGAGAGAGAGAGAGAGAGAGAAGGGGGGCAATTACGAACCCAACTTCGCGCTAAGGTTCATATAGTTGTCGATGTAGTGAATAATAATGTCTTCATTTCACGCTTTAAATAAATGCTAATCAAAAAAATGTCTACTCATGAAATCGTGTCCCACATTGTGAAGAACAGTGACATATTCCACGTTTCGTGTGCAGTAGACAACCTCAGGCAATTTCCGACCCTTTCAGCTCCTTGCAAAGTAGACTGGACTGCAAGGCAAACAGGTGCATGGCTTGTTATGAGGATAACATTCCCATCGTGTTTCCATCCAAACATCTTAATAAAAAACGAAAAAGAAGAAAGTTGTTGACCCCATAAATCTCAATCAAGGCGGAATTATTTGAAAGATAATCAATTGTACAAGAGAAACAAGTATTTTAAGTTGCATTTTATATGGCTTGTCCGTTTTATCGGTTGGTTTTCTACTTGCTCATTGCCTACATAATATAAGGATCGAATATGATCGTTCAAGAGGTATTTCAAGGGAGAATAGAAAGTGTGTGTTTTGTAAATATGGTGCAGTAGAAGACGAATATCACTTTTGTTTGGTTTGTCCGCTTTATGATGACCTGAGAGAAAAGTACTTACCGAGGTATTTTTATAGAGATTGTAATTACCAGAAATTTGTGATGTTAATGCAGTTAGAGTCTCGAACTACAGAGTATTTGGCTAAATTTGTATTTTTTGCTTTCAAACGGAGAGAGCGACGTAAACGTGACCTAGAGATGTAGTCCATTTGGAATTTCTTTTGTCAATTGCTTTTGTCATAATTGTAGTCCTCATATGTGTCCAGGTAACTTTATAATTATTGTATAATGTATTGTACTATAGGCCGGAGGCCAAAGTACCGAAATAAACATAATAATAATAATAATAATAATAATAATAATAATATAAAGCATGCAAAACGAAATGTCTGCAGGCCAAGGCTTGAGCCGGGGCAGCCTTTAGGTGACCTGTTACACTGGAAAGAAAGCAGATTTCGTACGTTTTGTACAATATTTACATGATTCAGTTTGCATAATGCCATGATGATCTTCGAGCAATGTCTGCTTTGTACAAGTCCACGCAGTGTATTGTGTTCTGGTTCGGTCATACCCTAAATTCGCTTCACTTCCCTTCGGAATCAAAGACTGAGAATGCACACAACATGAACTCGTTGTGACAATACAACTCCGATTAATCCATGGCATTATGGATGATACTCAGGATTACATTGGTTTTACGAACATTCACAGCTATTTACAGAGCGTGTTTAATTTGCACAGCGGAGTGATACATCAATCGCCATGAATGAACAGACACATACCAGGGTAATAAAGGTCGCCATTCCGCGTATTTCCAAGAGAAATGTATTGATTTCGACAAGTACTCTAAGGTACACATTATCGTGTTTGCAGGACACAAATAACGGATGACCACTTTAAATATTAGTGTCTCTCTCTCTCTCTCTCTCTCTCTCTCTCTCTCTCTCTCTCTCTCTCTCTCTCTCTCTGATTTTTGCAATTTATGTGGTTTAATTTCAATCAGTCCTAATCCGTATACCTTGTGTTGGCAAATATTTGCGACCCAGTGACTTGCTGTCTTGCTGAAACACACAAACGCGAATTCTAGCAATATAATGGATTCGTGATCAGTTAAAATTGACAGCATATTGCAGGTGTACATAATTACACTATTCCTCCTTGTAATTGTGTGATGCATCAACTTTCTTTGCAGTATTGATAGACTGTAGGTATGGTGTGCATCGTTTTTTCGTCATTGACCCCCGTTTCACCGCCGCGCCGCCGAATACCGTTTTGCATCGACATCACATCATGATTGATGGCTTCCACGCCAAGTCCTTCCTTAAGGACAATTATCAGTGAAGCAAATCCTATTTGTTAGTCTGTGTAAACAGCCAGCATGTTAATTTCTCATCGGAGCCATATGTTTAGTTGAGTGAAAGTGACTTAAAAGGACAAGTAAATCATATATGTAAGCATGATGATTGTATTGCAAATAAACTATTATGGTTGTTGGTAGAATGCGCGTCAGGGATAGATTTTCTGACTCCAAAACTTTTACAATACAAGTTTAGCTTACCACTTATGTGTGCTCATTTTGAAGCTCATGGCGTAAATAAACTTTACACTGGCCTATTTTTTGTGAATATTGATAACTTTATTTCCCCCATACAGATAAGTTAGGGGTGGTGGCTATTTTGAATTTCAAGTGTCTGCAAATAATTTTTCTCTGTTACTACATTTTGCACGGTGACCTCTGATTTTTATGCTTGATTTCGAAAGAGACCGGTTCAATGTTTCCTTAATTCTTTAAAAGTCTTTCAATTCGAGACGCGATTTACCTTATATAATATATTTCAAGACCGTTTATTATTGAAGCGGGCATTTCGGTTTACAGAAAGCGTATCGACAAGTAAAACAGCCTACAATGTAACTTGTGTCCGGGGGAAGCTCTCTGACGGTCTCGTTAATCGGAATTGCAAGTCAGACTCGACAGCGCGTGTCTGAGCTGCGACTGTCATAGTCTTCGATTTCTGCGTCACCGAGCACTTGCAATGTATCATCGGGAGTGGATTGCGTCAATATGCTAATCTTGCCTCGCTTGTTACATGTATTGTAGAACTTTGTCGGACATTATTTATTTTTAATGTTTTGTGCTACAGAATGCTTGTACAAGTAACTGAACTCGTAATTATCTGTCCGTACGTCTTTTTCTAGCGAAAGTCTATGTATCTTCAATACAGACTTGCCCCTACTCTCCGCCTATAGGCCCTATGCATAGTTCTAACGGTAAAACATATGATACATTATTTGTGCTTGATTTGCTTATATTCTTTGACCAATACATTTGCACCATGAAGACACGTCGATTGGTAAATTGATTTCTAGCAGAATATAGAGTGATAAGTGTTCCAATCTCATCCTATTTCTTTAATGCCTGAAAGGACGACATAAACGCTCCCAGTAGTTCTCAAGGTTTCACAATCTTTGGCATTGTGTCATAATTGCTCTTAAAGGATAATCGATATAGACAGGTTTAGCTTTTACTTCGCTCTAAAATTATGGCAGTTAGCGAGCCCTGCTCTTGCCTTTATGTTGGCATTTATTTGTATTTTTCATCCACTGAAAATCTGCGCAATTTTCCAACAACTGAACGCATCACCCGGAGAAAGAGTATTTCCTGACGAGATTAAACAGAAATCAACTCGTGTCAACCTATTTAAAATTCAATAGAAAACAAAGATTTGCAGGATGTTCATTAGATAGGTACTCACATAGAAGTATAGGATACGTCCGCTCAAGTAACACGTATCGTTACCGTTTCTAAATTAGCCAAGATTATTCATCGAGAATAAATGGGAACTATAAAGCCTATATCTGCTATAGTTTGTCTTCTAAGTGCAAATGTTTATGATTCAACCAGTCTTTCAGTCGAAAGGGTTAGTGCGTGACAGTCATGAAATGAAGCAAAATGTTCCCACAACATTCCGAAAAGATTCATTTCCTCGTCACTGTACATTATTCATGAGTGACATGTGTCGCATCCATCGATGACAGCTGATATGTCAATTTCACAAGAATTATAATTTTAAATTGTCTGTTTAGAGCGATTTCCTTTTCCTCTCCCTCTTCAATTCTCCAATGTAAATATATGAAAGTGAATTCACTCTACTTTTACAGCGGTTCCGCTCACGATATTGTCGCTGGAGTCGGTGTGTATGTATTTTTCGAAATTGAGTCGACCTTTGTTGAAGTGCAGTAACCCAGTGCGCCAGAATTAATGCGCGACGACTCCCTTGCGGGCTGACTGCGAGGACCGCTATTTCGCATGAAGAATGGTGTATTATCCGACAGGATTTAAAAATGATGATTTTGTTATGATTATGCATACCATTACAGGGAAGTTGACAGAAAACGCACATTGAACGGGAAACCTCGAGTAACTCTCATGAGTATGAATTCAGTATTGAATTGAGCATTGAATTGTTTGTTCCCCGCAGTTCAGTTAACACTGTACATTGGAAAACCTTTCCGTACGTTTGTGATACTTTACCTACCAGACTTCATCGAACGGTTTCGATTCACCTTGGCAATGGTAATACACGAATGAGAAGTAATTAGTTTTGCCATCATGTTTAAATAGTTTTTCTCAAGCAATGGGCGCAAATTAAAATATGTTCCCACTCAACTGTTGTCGGATATCGCCACAGGTATTTTCGTATTTTGTCGTCCTCTCAAGTCCTTTTAGTTAATATGTGTATACGTCCTCTGGATTAATAACAGTACACAAATGTGTAGACTTATTGAATAACACTATTCAAATAAATCGACTGTGTGCAATCCGTGAATTATCACTAATATATAGACCTGATAATCAGAGACCAAGTCTCCTTTATTTTAACGTGTAACATCTTTACTGTTACAATTTTATTATCTATTTACTTTGGACAACTTTTATGATTTTCTCCAAACGTTTGCGAAATCTTCTTAATTGCTTATTGCATTTTGTGATATATGTTTGGTTGATTGTCTTCTATTGAAATGTACCTTAAGAGTGGTGACGATCCATTGTAAGTGGCAGCTGAATATACGGACAATTCCACAAGTTTTCTCCACGACAAGAAATTGCAAAATCTTGCACGTGTTTTATACGTTGACTCGTTGAAGATCTACAACACTTCTTACATCTTGATATGGCAGAACGTAAATGATATGCTGAGCAAGTGATTAAGACTCGTGGATGTTTAATTTATGTCTTTAATTCGACAGTGGCTCAAGAGAACTACTGTGAAGATGGCACGTGCACGACAGAAGACCCTTGCCAGAGTAGCAATGCATGTAACAACAAAGGTGAGTCTGCTTCAGGTACTCAAGAAATGAGAATCAATCAGAGCGATGGCACTTGTACTTTTATCGTCCTTTCTATGAATATCGTCTTTCTTTCATCATCTAAACAAAACGAAAAGCTTTTCTAGAATATTGACCCATCCCTTTCTATTACCTCTGTACATGATTCACCCAATACCTCTTCGAAGTAATGGAAAAAAAACCGTCCATAGAAAACAAATTATTGGCTGCTTCGGCAAAATCTTTATTTTCCACCGATAACAATCCTGGTACATGGAGCCGTTAACATCATGAATAATATTACCGTCTATGACCAGTCACTCTAGTGCCCTCGGCAGGCATAAGTAATGACATTCTCGTACAAATCCGAAAGGGTGAAAACGACAATTCGTATCATTTCGAGAAACTTGTGATAGTTACATTGACGATACAATATACATATATATATATATATATATATATATATATATATATATATATATTATATATGTATATATTTTATATATATATATTTATATATATATATGTGTGTGTGTGTGTGTGTGTGTGTGTGTGTGTGTGTGTGTGTGTGTATGGTTCACTTACAGCCTTTCTTACACCTCTCTTTCCCACATGTTTCCTGTCTTCAATACATCTCAATATTCTGTAGTCTTGTTATTCACCATGGAACGAACCAAATTAAAATTCTCCGAATTACGAAATTCACGAGAGATCTAATAATCTGGCTTGAGCTCTCACTCGACAACTTTGTGTGATTTATGTGCGATCGTGATCCCGAGTAGCGTGCAGGGTGATATGTTGTTTTGACGTAGTCGGTGATAATTAAATCTGCATACCTTCCTAGCTGATGTGAATTCTTTTTCTGAAGGATATACGAGTCAACTTCAACCCGCGAATTTTCCATCATAGGCTGTGCCAACCAAACAGGATGGATGCCAATTTTCGATTGATTATCCTCTAAAACTTGTGACATTTTTGCATCAATTGTCCTAATTTTGAGTTCCTTTGATTTGATTCTAGCGGACCCTGTGCTTGTTAAATAAATTAACTGTACAAAAATACCACGATAGCCTTATACTAGATGTGTTTAAAACAGTTGCTTTTTCATTTTTGGTGCATAAGGTGTGAACACCAGGTTCAAGTCATTTTGATCATTTTAAATACTATATTGCGGTCTAAGATGCTCCAAGCTATCATCTGGCGAATAATGATGCTAGAGCATGAAAAGATCTGTGTTATTTGCTCTTAAATTTCTTAACATTTTGACAGGTTGCTTTACGACTGTGAGAGGGTCGAGCGGGACCATCCTTAGTCCAGACTACCCGGCACACGCCAGAAACACGCAGTCGCCTTGCCAATGGAGGATATCCGTTGACAGCGGTTTCACTGTCTCTCTCCACGCTCTCGTGTGGTCCTTTTTGAATTACCAGAAAAGGTGCGTGATGGACGCATATTTCGGGGTTTACGATGGCCTGGACGAAGATTCCCCCACCCTCGGACAGGTGCAATGTTCATCAGACGGCGAGAACACACCCACCATGACGTTCCATGGAAGTGGCAGCGATATGCTATTGGTGCTGCACGCCCCTGCTGGCTGGTCAAATTACACAGTTAACTTTCTATTGGTCTACCAAAATAGCCAAGGTGAGAAGTAATCTTTGTAGTACCATGGATGTAAGGTAGGCTCTTGAAGCAATAGACTAATCTTTCTTTCTCTTGTTTTCTCTATTTTTGAACTCCGTCAATTGGTTCCTCATGATAGCATGATTCATAATGACTCCCATCACGTGAATTTGCATTTTTGACAAGAAAATGGAGATCTTCAGAACGTGATTAGCCAAGAACAAACGGAAACGCCAATTGAAAAATCAAATGCTAGATGATCATGTCCTGTTCATATCGGAAAAAAACTGAATTTTCTGGCACATTCAAGTTATTCCTGCACTGCTTAGAGAACGTCTCATTTTATATCAAACATATATTAAAGCAAAGAAACAAGTGTCGGCGTACCATTTTTCATCCTTTCTTATAATCTGGCTATTCTTCAGTTTTCCAGGAGTGTGGGAAACATTTTCTCGCAGCGGAAGGTTACTGCATTGGCCCTCTACCCCCATTGGCTCTGTGTGAATTTTACCTTCGCCATGCCATCGATGAGGATCTACGTCCGGACGTCGCAGGGTTTGAGAACGGTTCAGTGTTTAACGTTTGTCCTGGAATATACGGCAACTCAACCCGTTCGCTTGTCATCAGAACACCGGAAGTCGACGCTTTCCTCAGCCACATTCTTCCGCCGATGAAATCGGCATTTGTCGCCCTTAGAGTTATCCCATATGTGATTGGTCTATATAGGTCACCTGACACAAACGAGTATCGTTGGGCGGACGGATCACCGTTGGTCTATCAAAACTTTGCGCCAATGGGCTTACCAACTGTCAGCAACGGAGAACAGTGCTTCTCAAAGTCTCACGTTTCCAACCTTCAATGGACAGATACAGAATGTTACGTCCCTCCCGAGGAAGACCTTCTTTGTAAACGATTCTACCTGTGTGAGAAAGGTAAATCTTGTCACCTAGATCCGTAGAATCACGCCATTAAACAATCATGACAACCTCATTTGAATGTGCGCGTTCCGTAAGTAATCCATCGAGTCAGTTTTCAGCATTTCTTGTTTTACAGGCAAATTTCTCACGGTTTTGCTTTGCTTTCCTTTTTCAATCACGCAAGAAAGTTTGTAAACGTCCTGGAGTAATATGTGCCGTTCAAATGATGAAAGAGTGCAGTGAAATTTATTTAAATATAACAATTGGCGATATTTACTTCTGAACATTCGTCATAGCGCCATTATCTTTCTACTATGAGCTTTCGAATAACTAATAGGAAAAGTAAGTATGACTCCGTCTTTTCGTGAATTTTTGCGCATGGCAAATTACGCCTGCTTTTGGTAATGTATAGCGTTTTCTAAGTATTATTTGATCAATGTGTGAAAATAACATAAAAAACAACACCGTTAAAACGTAAGGCTGCCATTTAAATAACCATTTTGCCTTCTATTCTTTCGACAGATATGGACGAATGTCAATATTCCCATGGTTGCTCACACGCATGCGTCAACACGCAAGGGAGCTACTACTGCACATGCCCAGAAGGGTACACCAACTCACCGAACGACCACACACAATGTGTTCGTACGTACTTTCAAACCACTTTTATTTTTCGTCTCTTTCATTTTGACAAAAAAACCTCAATCTACATACTTATATTGCTAAAAACTAGTAATAAGTGCTATGTTTCGAATAACAA
The DNA here is from genome assembly GCA_001465055.1 of Ptychodera flava. Classification (NCBI taxonomy): domain Eukaryota; kingdom Metazoa; phylum Hemichordata; class Enteropneusta; family Ptychoderidae; genus Ptychodera; species Ptychodera flava. Next base: position 20,007 of record LD351967.1, on the reverse strand, counting down.
ACATCCGCGACTGTAGAGTTGCTCTATATTTCCGCTAGCTGTGACCATAGGCAGTGGAGGATGACTCAAGGATCATTCACAATGCGTCCATTGATAATCCGAAAAAATACGGTCGGTAGGTTTCAAATTCCGAGGAGACCTAGATATTTTTCTTGGCCCCACCGACGGTATAATAGCTGATACACAATGAAACCAGCTTGCGTTTACTCGTAACATATGGTGATATCTTTCACTTTATTCTCTCAACAATAGCAACACTCGCTCGACAATTACTTAAACGTAAATACTCCCAGTCAATACAATGGATCGGTAAATTCACATCACTACAAATAATATACAAGCGCACTCACATGCTCGTTTATTCGTTTCTACTCTGCAATTAACGAGAAAACGGTTTTACAGCTTGTCACTTGATCAGAAAAGTATGACGAAGCGTATGGTTAACACTTTGTAAAGGTCAGAAAAATAAGTTAACTAACAATATTTATGTTGATAATCCTGGATCGTTAAAAATGTCTGCATATAAGATCAACTCAATTTTGCCACGTCATACAGTATGTCTCCCTTGAAATGGACCACAATATTTTGCAAATCTAAACAAATCGTTTACTTCCTGTCTTCGTAACGCGTCACATAAATCACACGGGGCCTTGAGTTCATTCACCAAAACCCAGGACGTTCTCTTTACCTAGTTCTAGGCATTAAAATTATGGATATATTTCGGCCTAGCTATATGTTTTACATATCATGTGAACAAAATATAAGATAAGTGTTGAATTATCATAATATTTGCAAGAGCAAGTCAACGGTATACCACAGTGATTTTGTAAAATTTGAGCATCTAATATTTATGCAATGTGACGTTAGTATCAATTACTTGATTAAGTGGGCACTGTTAACAGCGGCTAATGGGATTAAAGTCATGGTTTTGACACACATGTTAAATGTATTTATGTGTATGATGTGATGTGATGTGATGCATTGTGGAAGTCTTAGATGTAAGGCGATGTGATGTGCTGTGATGTGATGTTATATGCTGTGATGCGACTCAGTGTGACGTGCTGTGCTGTGATGCGATATGATTTGATCTGATCTGATGTGAAATGCTGTGCTGCGATGCGATGTGATGTGACTTGATGTTATGTGATGTGATGTGATTTTATATGCCGTGTGTGCTGTGATATGATATGATATGATATGTTGTGATGTGCTGTGATGTGATTTGGTGTGATGTGATGTGATGTGATATGTTGTAATGTGATGTGATATGATATGATATGATATGTTGTGATGTGATGTGATATGATATGATATGTTGTGATGTGATGTGCTGTGTGATGTGATGTGATGTGATGTGATGTGATGTGATGTGACGTGTGTGATGTGATGTGATGTGATGTGACGTGATGTGCTGTGATGTGCTGTGATCATTTGCACTAACACTGTCAGGGAGTCACTTCCTTTAAACTTATCGTCTTGCAGACAAGTGCAGCAACACAACCATTCAACGGATTTTCGATGGAGATGCACATATCGTAGAAATTGATCGTCCAGGAACTTGCGTTTTCCACTTGCCTGAAAGATTGTCCTGGTACGAGGCTGAGACCAGCTGCAAGAATTTCAGTGCATCACTTCTTCGAATTGAACCAAGTTTGGACAATCAGGTAATAATTCCATTAAAAAGTGGAAACTGTTTCCGTAAAACCTCTTGAGAGAAACTGTTTGTAGATTTTATCCGTTCTATGCAAGAGGTAAAAAAATAGTCATCACTATAGCAGGTATTTGTTGTATCGGGCTGTACCATAAAGTGTTAGTAGATGGAATATATTTGCATAATGGCACACTAAATGCTCATTTTACTGCAAATTCTGTGTATTAGGCCGGACAAAATCGACCGCCACTCTTCACTTGTGAAATATTCTGAAGACATCCGTGAACTCGGAGAGCCACTTTTATCAAATAGTCATCTTTTCACCTAACTGTCTTGGTTATTTAAAGGTTAATATAGACTTTACCGATTTCAGTTACTTTCGAAATGGAATCAGCGGCTGCATGGTCACGTAGACGCCGTGTGGATTGCCGGCTTTGATGATGAAAACATTCCAATCGACGCTCCGAGTCCAGACAGTGGCAATGGAGATGACCATCAGATTTGTTCTTCCTTCGCCGGAGAGGGTATCCAGGAACGACAATGTGGTGATCTGCTATCGTATATGTGTAATATCGGTGAGTCAGTGTCTGTCTATCTGTCTGTCTGTCTGTCTGTCTCTCTCTCTCTCTCTCTCTCTCTCTCTCTCTCTCTC
>LD351964.1:25659-43658 GCA_001465055.1 Ptychodera flava | reverse complement strand
ACGATCTAAAATTTGCATATATGAATAAATTAAAATATTAAATCATACACGAATAAATTAAAATAATTAAAACAGGCCAAAATCAATCTAAATAGTAAAAAATGTAAAGAAAGCACCACTGCTTTCACATACGGCAATATCTCAATATTTGTGTTTTTATGTATTACGCCGCCGTGTAAAGAAAATTCTTTTGTTTGCTGTCCTTGGATTTTTGAAAAACCTACCAGCCAGCCAGCAAAAAAAACAACAAAAACAAACACACAACATAGATCAATCGCATAAACTTTAACTTTCCCATCGGTTTATGGGTCACAAGTATGAAAAATCATCTGTTACATTTACAATGCAGTGTTTCTTATGCTCTTCATTAAGCACGTTGAAAGCAATGCTTGGAAACAAAGGTTATATTTTTATAAGTACAACAAGCATACTTAGAGCTAGGTGACTGTGAGTCTGAACAAAAATTCCATAATAAACAATGGCAATAAACACTGTACCAGTACATAGGCCAAAGTGTACCACATGTACAGTGTGATAGTAATCAACTGGTTGTGTTACGCAGATCTATAGTTTGTCTCTGACGGAGGTTTATGCACTAGGTAGTCATAGGCAAGAGTAAAACTATTAAAATTAGAAGATCTCAATTATGAATAAAAAGCATATTTGCGACAAATGTAAAAGATGCAAATTACGTATTACGACGATGTTTACGAAGTTTTGAAGAAACAAAATATATTTGAATCAACACCTATAAATGAAGGAACATAAGAACTTCACCGTTTACGCTATGGCTTCAATTTTGCAACGTGTCTAAGTGACATTTATATATTAGTTATGACATGTACATTTAAGATCGAGATCTGTATTGATGTTTACGATTTCACGTATATTTCCATCTTTAATTCATATCTATCATATGATCCAAATCAAGCCTTAAACATAACGTTTAAAATCCCATTCTAAAATAATACGGGAAAGGGAATACAAAGGACAAGAGAGAAAAATACAACAGACAGGGCAGGAGGACAGACAATTGGAGAAGCGTATCTAGGGCGATGGCAGCTGTCAAGCTTGTCTACCGAGAAATAAAGTCTATGTAGTACCAACCAACTCTGAACATCTCGTGTAGTCAATCGGAGATTACCAGAACCTCTCAGCAAGCTAAGACAAGTCCATGAGTAAAAGCAGGCCAAGATGAGGTAATGAGATAATAGGAGAAAAACGAGTAGTAACAGTTTTTTTGACAACTGTACACTATGTATTTCAACATGTTGGTTGAAAGGTGAAACTACTATCTCTTCCATACAATTAGAATTTTTGCAGTAAGAAGAGTGGGTAGCTGAACAAATCATAACAGCCTTGAGTACAAATCCTCCTTTTTAAGTGTCAAATAAACACTAGTCCTGATCACTGTTTCTGTTTAGTTAAATGCTCCATTAGCTGTAACTTTAAAGGCTATTTATTCTGAATTTTGTGTATCAACTATTTTTTTAGCCGAATTCCAATAGCGCTGATCGCGATGTCAGGTTTGTTACTAAATATAGCTGCACGCGCGACTTCAGAAACCGCTGCCTGAAATTCGGACAAATTTTTTTCATGCGCGATCGTTGTTGCAGCTCAGTTGTAGTCTGAGCCATAAATTCATAGGAATTAGTGTGAGTTTTTGTATCCATTATAACACTAGCAGGTTTTGATATCATCGTTCTTGCCGAAAATGCGGACTAATAGTTATTTTTGCATATTAATGACAGAAAACTGATGCTATTGCATACTAAAATGCTAAATATTCTGCTTGTCAAGACAGCAATGCCGAATGGCCATTGCTATTTGGAAAACTGAATTTTAATACGGACTTATGAAATGTCAAAATCGTTTTTAGCAGAAAAAAATGTTCCAAGTAAGGGCAACTTCCACCGCGTACGAACTATTTGGAGCGTTCAACAACGAACATTTCACCGGCGGTACCTGCTCGCCACGGTGCAGATCAAACATCGTGATCAATCGCGGATCGTGGAAAAGCTGATGGAAATTCAGTTCCGTTCCTTATTCGAAGCTAAGCCAGTCAAGAATTGTTTTCGATCCGTCTTGTATGGAGACCAAAAAGATTTTACGCACTTCCGTCGATTTGAAAACTTTGAGGGAGAAATCAACTTGTGAAACGGTCGATTGATCTTCACTTACGGTACACTGCAGTCCGCTACAACAGGAGGTGCACATGTACACTTTACGTACAGCGGTGGATGTACCCCTTTAAGATAGGTAATCTGATTTGTATGGAAACGATCGTACGACATTTGCGTTTTTGCGACATTAAAGTAAATTACTGCGACATCGCGAACAAAGGAAGGGCATATTTTCGATCATACGATCTGTGTTTGTTTTTCAGATTTCTTCCAAAAACCTACCCGCATGCGGACGGCAAACAAAGAATTTATTTTACGGCGCCTTAACTCCAGTTGTTTGTTTAACTCCCTACATAGCACTCAGCAATAGTTGGGACAGCTAGCCGTAGTCAATGTGTATTTGTAAAAGTTGGGGGGGGGGGGTAAAAGTATACCTTTGCCCACCAAACTTCAGAATGGGCAGGGGGACGGCCGCCCCCCTGCCCCTTCGGTTCCTACGCCTATGATATTGTAGTTGAGGGAGTTGTTTCATTAACCAGACAAGAAAAAGCTATTTTTCAAGATTCTGCCCATGAAGTGAATGTGTTAGTCATTTGATGTAAATACCTGCACACCCTTAATACCCAAAGAAAACTGGTACAATTGACAACAGTGACACCCAAAAGTTTGGTGACCTATCATTGCATTGACAACCCGTTAAATTCTCAGAGTTGTATGCAAATTTTGATAGCCGTCATTGCAACGACCACGATCCTCTCAGCACGACTGTAGCTGGGCTAAAAACAGACCACGGACTTTCCGTAGTTGGGAGGAGGCATAGTTTCCGTGTGACCGCATTTAGCTCATCCCAAAGAGATGGTCCAGACATGGCATGCCTAGTACTGCTTGAATTTCATGTCCCAGGCTTTGGTACTATGGTAGTCCGTGTGGGCTACCATTTCATGGACTTTGGTAGCCCCAGGGAAAAGTTGGTAGTCTGTGGACACGGGACTACCACTAATTTTGAGCCCTGACAGGTGGTGCTGAATTTCACAGTCATACTTTTGCAAGGTCAATGACCAGCGAGCAAGTCGTCCTGTAGGCTCCTAATAGTCAATAACCATTTTAGAGGGTTATGGTCAGTAATAACAGTGAAGCGCCTACCATAGAGGTATGGTCAGAAATGCTTAATCGACCAAGTCATGTATAAAGCTTCTTTCTCAATCGCTGAAGTGCATAAGAATTAACAACTTCTTTCTTGTCACATACCTGTACCAAACACGATCAAATGCCAGTGTCACGCACATATGTATGCAGAACAAAGGGTTCATGGAAATCCGGATATCTGAGTATTGGTTCAGAAATAAGCGCTAACTTCAAAGTGCACAAAGTGTTTTCGCATTCGGTACTCATTTAAATGCATTGTCCTTCATCAACAGTTTGTTTAGAGGTGACGTCACTTTGGCAAAGTTCGGCACAAATTGTCGATAGTATGATGCCAATCCAAGGAAACTTCATGCAGACAAATATTCTTTGGTTGTGGATAATTCTTTACTGCATCAATTTTCTTAGGATTCGGTTTAATTCCATCTCGTGTCACAATATGTCCTATATACTCGATTTCAGTCTTCCAAAATTGACATTTCCCATGTTTCAGTTTCAGTTGGGCTTCTCAAAATCGATTAACGACCTCACACAAATGGAGGAGATGTTCATCAAATTTGTTTGAAAATGCGATGACGTCATGAAGGTAAATCAAGCATATATCCCGTTAAGTCCAGCTGCAAGTAATAATTCAATTAAGTGTTGAAAGGTGCTCGGCGTGTTACACATACTAGAGGGCATATCGTTGAATTCATAAAGTCTGTTGTAAAAATCACCATGTGTAGGGGATTACTGTCAGTCAGTTCACTGTCAGCCGTTGTACACTAAATTCAGGGGTAAAAGTCTAAGCAATTGTCTGGCTATATCACAATATGTACCAAACATCGACACCAGTCTGATGTAACAGCGTGACCTCCCAGTGTCTAGTATACACAATTCGTGATCGTGAAACAATAACATGTTTTTGGTAAGCACTCTGACTTTAATTTTGTAAATACTGCCCTGTTCTCCTCAAACTTATAAGACACATTTAGTACAGCAGATGCTACACCTAGCTGTGGAAACGCAGCTATCTGTTGGCGGGCACAGTCCCCTGTGATCTAATCCGCTCTTGGACTATGCGCCCCATAGACGTGTGTACATATGCTTGGGGTTTTTTCTCGCTTATGTACACACGTCTATGGGGCAGATAAAGTTGAATAGCTCACGAGTGACTGTGGTTGGCGGGGTAGTGTGCGTCGATTGGATCAGTAGTATGGTAGCTGTGAAGAAGCCAAACAAATTACGCATCTGTATCGATCATAAAGACTTGAATGGAGCTTTGAAGCGCTCTCATTATCCAATGACAACCATTGAAGATGTGTTACCACACCTAACAAATGCAAATTTAAGTATTCTCTGTGTTAGATGCGAAAGATGGATTTTGGCAAGTAAAACTAGATGGAGAAAGCAGTTACTTCACAACATTAGGTCGTCATCGTTGATTATGTAAGCCCTTTGGAATATCAACAGCGCCAGAAGAGTTCCAGAGAAGACAGCATGAAGTCTTAGAAGGACTGCCAGGTGTACAAACCATAGCAGATGATATTCTTGTGATTGGTTGTGGAGACACAGTGGATGAAGCAATCATCAACCATGACAGCAACCTGATTGGCTTACTTGAGCGAACATGAGAAGTGCACCTCAAACTCAACAAGAAGAAACAACGTCTTTGTATTAATGCAGTGCCTTTTGTTGGTCATCTACTGACCGCAGATGGTTTAAATGCAGATCCTGACAAAGTCAAGGCTGCGATTGATATGCCGAAGCCTGACAGTGTAGAAGCAGTACAGCGACTACTGGGATTTGTAAACTTCCTCGCCAAGTTTCTGCCACACCTCTCTGATGTATGTGAATCACTCAGAAGACTAACAAACAAAGATGCAGTGTGGACATGGCAACCTCAGCATGATGATACGATATCACAGATCAAGCAATTAGTCACCACACATCGAGTACTCAAGTACTATGATGTCACTCGAGAGGTAACCATACAATGCGACGTGAGTGAGAAAGGACTAGGAGCAGTCCTATTGCAAAATGGAGAGCCAGTAACATTCACTCACCCCTACTGAGCAATGCTATGCGCAAATAGAGCAAAAGGGTCTTGCCATTGTATTTGCCTGTTAAGAGTTCGACCAGTACATAGATTGACGTGAATCGGTCACCGTGGAGTCAGACCATAAACCTCTTGAAAGTATATTCAAGAAACCCTTGCTGTCAGCCCCAAAACAGATACAAAGGATGATCTTGTTATTACAGAAATATAACTTGAGTATCAGCTACAAGAAAGGAAAGGAGATGTACATAGCAGACTTCCTTTCAAGAGCAGCATTGCCTCCGAGACCAATCAATTGTGATACACCTGACTATGGGATATATTAGGATCAAAGAAGAGCAGAAGTGGAGCATGAAAATTGCCGATATAAATGTGGCAGAATTCCTAAATGTGACAGATCAGAGACTGCAACAGATATTGAGATATACACAGCAAGATGAAACCCTACAAGTGCTCAAGACGACTACTCTCTCAGGACGGCCTGATACTAACTGGTCCAATAATCATTTCCATCCAAGGTAATACATTAACTGGTCCATGGGACATAAATTTTGTGATTTACAAATTTAAGTAGGACCATACTGAACCACTGATAGTTAGTGGTGGTACCAGGTGTCCGGAATGGGTAAGCGTACACTGCTAGCATGCTACACCCGTCAGGATTGGTCCCCAAATTGTCTAAATATTGTATGAAATGATACAGGATATGAATCACTGTAATAAGTCAAAGCCGGGAATGCTGTCGCTAATCATTTGAGTGACCGTGGTGTCATATTTGGCCACAATATCGTCATATCGACCATAGAACTTTTTGAAAGTCCTAACGAGTCTTTTTGTTGTGTATCCTTGTCTCAGTAATTTTAATGCTAATGAGCTGTGTCTCAGTTGAAAGTCAGCGTAGGAATCACAAGCCCTACAATACCTGAGAAGTTGAGACACGTACACATCATAAGCTGGTGCAGACGGAATATTACTTGACAAGTGGGGATAATTTATGATTTCAAAATTGAAATCATCCCTTTTGTCATACAGCTTAGTGTGTAGCCCATTAGTACCCTTTGTAGGAACAGATCACGATATGAAGCAGAGTCCTTTACCCTCTGTTGTTTATTTGATTTCCAACTCATCAGGGTAAATATGATATGAGTTATTTGATATGTCTGGATTGTCTAGACTAATCAGATCATCAATATATCTGTGCGTGTTGTTTAAACGTCTTGCAAGTTTTTTTGATCCTGCTTTGTAGAGAGATTGTAGGAACTCTGCTTCATGTGAATACATAAATAAGTCAGAAAGAAGTGGTGCACAATTTGTACCCATTGGTATGCCGATAGATTGTTGAAAGATCATACAACCAAACTTAACAAATATGTCGTCGATTAAGAAATTAAACATTTTAATAATTTCTTCATCTGTGTTTTTATGCTTGGTATCCATGTTGTTACTGAAATAAACTGACCTATGTTTGATGATAACGTATTGGTACCTTCTACTGCCATTTTATGCAGGAAAGCTTGTTTAACAAGAGATGACAGCCTTGTTTTAGTTTATCGTGGGGAATTGTGGTGTATAATGTGGAAAAGTCAAATGTCCGGATTGAGCTGAACTTGTTTTTCTTCACTTTTAAATCAAGCAACAATTCCTTCGAACTTTTAGTATCCACATTTGATTCAACCCACTTGTTACATACACTTTGTCAAAGAAGAAGTATCAATTATCATATCAGAATATTGGCAGTATCGTGATGAAATCACTCTACAGAATGGAGTACTGTATAAAGGTCCTAGAGAAATCATACTGAAAGTAATAATGCGACCGGAAATGGTAGCACATGTTCATTCCAGCCATCTTGGAGTAGAGTCAAGTCTGCGGAAAGCCCTTGATGTGTTGGGGAGCCGTCGGAGGAATTGCTTTAGAATCTCCAAAATTTCGAGTAACCCCCTGTCAACCATGACGTGTTTGAGTAACTCCCCATCTCTGCTACAGAAATTTTGAGTGACCCTCCCCCCAAAATTGGGAAAGTTTAATATATATACAGTAAAATGGATTGCTGCTGCGACAGGCCCTGTACAGACCCTGATTAAACCCTGTGGTACAGGTCTGTGATGGAAAGAGGCTCAATTGCTGTGACATCGGCTGATGTACAGGTCTGTATCCAGTGCTCTGATGACATGGCTGTATACAGTGCTGTGGACAAAGTGATGTGACAGGGCCTGAAATTTCTGTCTGTCCCAGCACTGTATGTACAGGACTGTACACTGTGATGTGAATACAAACCTGTATCAGGGTCAAAATTATTTAATAAGCATACAATGCCTGTATTCTTTTTTCTTACCAAACTGGTTCATTTTTTTCTGAAAATATATACCCCTGAAATCTTACAAATTTTCAGCCCCTGTATCAGGCCCTGTATTAAAATTCAACACAGACACACCACTGTTCATACACCAGTATTTCAGTTATGTTGTCACAGCACTGAATACTTGATTGCTTGCACTATTTGTATCTGCTGAGGGCATTCCTCCATGATCCAGCTCTCCTTCCACCTGTGGTCACAACTGTTGGGAGTGTCTGTATATCATCATCACTACTGTCCTCAACTTCAAATTCACTGTCACTACTGCCATTGAGTACATGTAGTACAACATCATTGTCATCATCACTATCTTCTGTTTCATTATCAGTATTGCTTGCAGCTCCAACTACATCCAGTTTTGAAGAGTCTATCTGTGATCTACGTAGGCAATCTGCCATAATTGCTTTGCTTTTGTCTTCCTTCTTTCCTTTCTTGCTCAGCTTATGGGGTTCTAAATACTTGTCCAGTTCATTTACTTTCACTTTGTGTAGTCCTCCAGATATAGTCAATGTAAGCAAGTCATACATCTCATATTTGTGCATTCCCTTTTTTGCTTTCTTCTTATTGCTATTAGCTTGTCTGATCTTAGCAGTCTGCTTGAGCTGTTCCAAATGCAACACAAATGATTTTATGTATTTCACCTGAACAGCAAGTTGTTTTGACAATGCCAGCACTGCAATGTTGTCACTACTATTTATTTCACCACAGTTGAACTTTCTAGTGATTTAAGCTCTTGGTTGAAAGTCATCTACTAGTCTTTGACTTCCATTTTCATTTTCATTACTGGTGTTGAAGACATCTTTGTAGTGCATTGGTCTGGCAGGATCTGGCACTGCCTGTGGTATACGTTTCATCTGGGGACCAACCCAATAATAGCTCTGGCAGAATGTGCATTCAAAACCAGTTTTAGATAAGCAGCTCTTCTTTATATATTATATGTACAGCTCACCAATGTGGTAGTGTTGACTGATGAATCGGAAGATTTTCTCAATGTATGCTGAACCAGGTATTTTACCTTTAGCGCTACTCCCTTGACTTTCTTATATTGATGTATGTCTTCTCTGTTGTCATTGAAGAAAATCTCTTCTGGTTGATAGCTGACAAAGGACTTTATATAGTCACTTAAAACAGGGGTATCGTGAATTCTTTCAGTGAGAATATCTGCAGCATGCCATGCATTTTTGGCCATTCTCTTCTCCTCATATTCTTCAAAGTCTCTCACTGACATATTGTCTATTTCATCTAGAGTAAGATCACAAAACTAATTACAGTGCTCCCATTCAATGGTTGAACCATCTACCACAGCATCACCAATCGCAGAATTTGTGCGCTCTGCTTCCCCCTGACCATTGTCCCCGCGGGATCTGTGACATTGAATACGGTAGTCAGAATTGTATATTCAAGCTAACTCTGCATCACGGAACTGAACCTCTGTATTATTAACTCCAACACCTGGCCCAGCATCTGTCAAATCTGCCCACCCAGGCTTCACTGGTGGGAGATTGAGTTCACTTAGAAGAGCAATAGTGGTGCAGCAGTCACCTTTTACAATTTCAGCTACTTTCCTTTGTTCTGTCCTATTAAAGTCTTTGCTCTCAAGTAGTGTTATATATTTGCGGTAGCTCTGTTGAACTTTCTGTACAGTTGGTAAAACCCTATTACTGATGATCAGTTTTTCTGCATCATTGCCCTCTTCTTGAAATTCTTCAATAGTCTTTCCAAAGGTGCAAGTCATGTTCTCAAATTATTGGTTCTCTTTAATTCATATTTTCTGTGAGGGCATTCTTCTTTTCCTTCAACTTTGGCAATGTCTGTTTTTTCTGACATGTCATAAAATCTAAATGCTGCACAGTGTATCTTTGAACAAATATCTCTGAATGTTTTTTAGTAATTCTGTGCCAGACCTGTGCACTTCAAAGACATCTGGGTCCGCTGATCTTAAGCGAACATTTTCACTTGCAAAAAACAGATCCAGTTGAGCCTACAATTGCTTTTGGTATCACAAACACAAAGTGATGGTCTTCATCTGTCACAAGAGTTTCACTGGTACCATTCTCCACTGACACAATTTCACCTACTTTTGTAAATATATGATGAGATGCAAGGGTTTGGTAAACTGCTTTCTCAGGCCAGTCGTATGTAGGTAGTTGTCTTGCCTTTTCAACATCAGCCAATTTGAGAATCTTGACATTTCTAGTCTTCTCAAGGCCTTCAGAAGTACCTGGTGTGACATATGCTTTGTCATCAGTATTATGCATAAAGCAGAAGTGTCTTGTGTCTTCAGTTTGTTGACTGAAAAATGTTCTCTTGATGTTGTTGATATGGGCTTGTTGATAATGGGTGTTTTCATTATCAACATCCTCTGCTTTGGGGGGCTTCTTCAAACAAAACAAGCCTTTACCGTGATGTTTCTTTGCTTGAAGAGATCTTCTACTTTCAGGTGCAGCCAAAGAACAATGCACTTTTAAAGGGGTCCTTATTATGATAAAATATATTGTACATGACAAGAAACGTGTAGTGACTAATTTTAAGTGAAGAGGGTAATTAATAAGCTGTTCATAATTTGCCCTCCAACTTAACATTTTTCGACTTACCCTCCCGCTCTCAAACTTCATTTTTACCCACTCCCAATCTATTTTTGCATGTTTCGCCTCCCCACTGAATTTTTGAAGCTCCCCTGCCCTGTGGCGAAAAAACATGCCGATTTCCCCTGCCATGGAAAAAATTCCCCTCAAAATTTTGTCATTCCATTTCCCCTGTAGACATGAAAAGTTATAAGTACTTGACCTGTGTCCCAATCCCCGGAAACACCATGGCTCAACTTCCCCTGTCCTCGTTTTAAAAGTAGCTTTCCCTCTCCTCGTTTTTCGTCAAGCCCTGTCCCCAGGACAATCAACCGATATCCGCCGTGCCCTACAAATATTCTAAAATTTGCTCCCCTGCCACTATAAAACATGTCCCCCGCCCGAGCAAAATTAAAATTTCCCCTGCCCTCAAAAATTGCTCCTGGAACAGCTTTTTCGATGAATAGCTCCGTTGGCTGCACCTGTACTTTTTGGAACTGCCAAGTTGTATACAGTAGATGTTGATTTGATTAATTGTTTGTTTCTCTGCTTTAATTTGTAATTTACAATGTTGATCAGATCTTCTTTACACGATGGTTAGTGTACATCACAGTGTCATGTCTACGGCCATGGTACATAGCTTTATCCTCTATACACTTTCCAATGAATTCTTCATCTTCTGAATTAAGTCTGAACTTTGAGCCCTGTGTTGTTAGTTTTCTACGTCTCAGTCTGTTATTAATTGGTAGAGCATAAGCTTTACGTGTGACCATTTGTTGTTTTTTTGCTTTTCTTCTGTCGATGATGAACTGAACAAAGCTTTGTTTGTATTCATCATATCCCTTGTTTCTTCTATGCTATTCAGTATTTTATCTAGTCGTACTTGACTCCATGAACCGTTTTTCTTCTCACGTAAGCTCTTTCGTCTGTTAACCTTTTTGTTGTAAGGTTTTGATCTGACTGCTCAATCTTAAATTGATCATGTCATTAAGGCTGCGAGTTGAGAATTTTCCACCTCTGTTATGACAGCTAACACTTTGTATGTGTCATACCGTATATTGTCATTGTCAACACCAAAACTTTGCGGTTCACTACGGGATCTGGTTGCACCAAGGAGCACACGAAAACAGGTTTGTCCCATTCAGTGTCCATCAACTTTATGATAGATTTAACAATATCAGAGGTTAGGCGTTTACGGTCATCCACTGGCTCAGAAGTTGAAAGAAGTTTCTCATAGAATAGTTCCAGATCAATATCTTGAGGTCGGAGAACAGTGTACTGTGAGCTATCACTTTTTCTTATTATGTTCACTCTAGTCCATGATTAGGATGGAGGGAGACCATCTCTGAACTTCTGTCTGTATGCATTTTCATAACCTGGTGTGAATGCAGACTGGTATTCCAAGTAAAACTTTAAACCACCGTCAAAGTCAAGGAAACCTTGTTTATACAGCTGGTAAGATGGATAGCCTTGTTGGTGATGTCAGTTGGTCAAGAACTGCTAATAAGCCTCGGAAGTGCTCAACCTTACTCTATACATTGGTTTTACAAATGGCCTCTTCTAACAGCTCTCTATTGATTGATCGTTGCATCTGGAATAACAGAATCACAAAAAAAGTAAATCATCTGCATTGCTCACTAGAAGACATTTAGATGTACCTAAGATGTTACAAATTTCATCCAATTCTTTGACAGCGTGATATATATTTAGTAACTGAAAAGGGATAATCAGTGAGTCAGCATATTGTATCTCTGGAATCACTGAAAAAATTCACTTGGAGAGTATGTCATCCTTATGCACATTCTTGATAGTTAAAGTCAGATTACTGTCAACTATTACAAGTTATCATACTGGGTAAATACAATCCATGAGGTTTTTATACAGATATTTGATAACACAATATCATGAACACTTATAAAATACTAAACAGTGGAATTACAATTAAAAGGGACAAAGTCTTTGTCTTTGACCCTTTTTATATCAAGAATACAGGGAATACTTGCAAAAGTCACTCAATGTGCAGAATAATGTGAGTACAGAACCTCAAAACTGTCAGAAATTACCACTTTGCTGTAATGAAAAGTGATGATTTTTTGTGTGACATCTAGATAAAATGAACTACTCAATGCCAAAGTCTGTTTCCTTAGACAAATAAAACACTGCCACAGCAGTGTACATGACTGCTGTTATCCTATCTACATGAAAGGAATCCACACTTTGAGATCTCATTATAGCTCTTGATATAAAAGGTAAAAAAGAGAGACTTTGTCCCTTTGCTTGCATCGGGCAATATTAAAATAAATGTCAAAATATTGTGTGATTAATATAATGTACTGATATATTCTGTAAGTCACAGGATACGTGATGTATCATTACACAAATACCTGTTACCAAAATCTTTTAGCCATCGTGCGTGTACTTCATTTATAACCCCCGCCCAAACAAAAATATGTTCGACAATATGCTTTTTAATAAGTCTGTGTTTAATGATTACTTCCAACCATGATTCAGAGGCAATAGCTTTATACACAGTACACTGTGACTATAATAATATGATGCTATGGGGATCTATCAATGCCATGGGTGTGGCAATGACCTATCACGCAAACTGTTGTACAGAAGGTCAATGAACTGAGTATACAGATCACATCACAGGCTCTTAAACCGGCGCTAGGCGAAGTTCTCCTCCGGTACACAGGCCGGCTTCGCATAGCGACGGTTTAAGCGACTGTGGATCACATCAACACAACACTAGGAATCAAGGAAGGCACTTACAGTAAAACCAAAGCGGTTTTTCTCCTGTCGATGTTCAGATCTAGCTTGGTTGTGGCCCCTTATCTTTGGTTCATTTGTGGTATCATTCAGTTGGTTCAAGTCCTTGCCTTCCTGATCAGCAGCATCTCCGCCGAGTACACCGTGTGGCTTGTAGGTCGCCATTTTGATTGAGTAGAGTTCATGGGTCAACTCTGTGTGATAGCTCAATCTTGTTGATACAGAGGCGAGTGTTTTCAACGACATGTGTCAACCAAATTGAAATATGTTCCTCCATTTACATAATCGTAGAGAGGGTTTTAAAATGAACATCAGATTTTTACACTGATTCCCATCATCCCTTTCAACATCAGCTGGTAGCTGTACATGTGAGGATCGAGTGACCGTGGCATACGCTGTACTCTGTACTGGAAGGTCGGGATGGAAGATGTTCAAAAATTCTTTGAGATAGCTGGAATGGCTCACAGCTTTTTAGCGAAAAGGGGTATGATGATCTTGAGACTGTCTTGTCGATAGAGAACGAGGAATATCTGATGAAATCAGTGCACGTCCCCCTGCAAGGTCAGGCTAGAAAACTTATGCTTGCAATCAAAGCAGCCCGAGTGAGTGAGGACATAATTTTCGTCTCCTGCAGTAGCATCTGGTAGTGGTATCAAGAGACAAGTAACCCTTGTTTTTCAAGGTGGGAAGTTCAAACGACTTGACACTGATAATAATAAAAAAGAACACCCATTGTCAAAATTTATTATTCCAAATGACATTCTGAGAAACTGAAATATTATAATATCAAACCTGGACTTTACAACTCAGCTGCACCTCATAAACAGGGCCATTTTCGTGATTATCTGCTGGAACAGCAAAAGTGGAGAGGGCAAGTCAAATATGGAAAGCAGATAAACATAGTCAGGTTGTAAGAAATTTAAGAGAAAATGAGAAGTCTGGCATGTGTCAACTGGTGTTGAAATACAAAAATGTAGACCGGCGCTACACAGCAGATGATATCAGATAAATATGCTGACTGCTTGGAAACTTTTACTAAAGCCATCGCTTCCATTGATAGTGACATACATGAGTTGGAAGCAATTCGGAAAACTTTGTACACAAAAGGTATGCTTCTCAAACCATATGCACAAGATGAAAACTCTTTCATTGAGTCATGTATTAGGCTTGATAGATGCCCATCACTCTACACTCTGATGCTTTTGGTCACACGCTTCAACAACTTAAGAGGAATTTCCCTCTCCACTTGTAGATGATAAGTCTAGCAACAAGAAAAGAGCAAAGAAGGAAAACAGAAGAAAGGCTAGATTAAGGAAAAGAGCTCGACTGATGCAGAGAGTTCAAAACACTTTAAATAAACTGACAGATGGAAACACTGTATCAACATTTATGGATCATGTAAATAATCCTGAAACAGAGTCAACCAGGGCCCCTGCATGCAGTTGACCTTCTTGATGAGGACCAACTTATCAAAACGAATTATCGTCATCATGCCGAGCCACTTCAATTCCTATTGAATCATCACTGTTTTGCCGAAAATCCTGCAAATAGAATTACAGCGTTCTTGGAGAATTTTTCTCATTCTGAATCTGACATATCTAGTGACGATTGAAATGAAAATACTCGGCACATTTGTTGCAAATTCACTGCACCCTATTTGCATCAGTTGTGACATTGATACGTCAGAGCAGGCACAATAATATTCACTATGTAAGAACAGGCAAAAAACGGCTGACAACACATATGAGCATGTACTCTTTAACTTGTAATAATTCACAGAAATTGAAGAATCTAAAATCTTGAAAGAAATAGAAAAGAAATGAAAAAGGTATACTTATGGGTTTCTTTGCATGGATTTTACATTTTTAATACTGATGCATTATAGCTCAATTTTGTATACAAAGCAGTGTCCTTCCAAAATCTTAACTCTTAAGAAACAATTTCTTTCAGCACGTTCAGGCAGAGAATACTCAAATACTACTGTCAGCTGAAGCATCAACTTTCATGCTGGAAAAAAAAGGTTCAAGCTGAGCTAGTTTTAAATGTCATATTAATATTTACTCATCAGATAAGCAGACCAGCCTTTTTCTGGCAGTCTTTCTAAAATTTTTGTTTGTTGACTAGCTGTTTGCTAGTCCTTTTGCAGCACATTTCTGGTAGTTTTTTGAAACTGTTGTTTGTTGACTGGCTGTTTGCTAGTCCTTTTGCACGACATTTCTGGTAGTCTTTTGAAACTGTTCATTCGTTGACTTGTTGTTTGCTTAGTTTTTTTGCCAAATGGCTTGACAGTATTAACCTTGTTTTAATGTTTAAAATGTGTCTTCATATTTAAAGTATATAAACAGCAAAAATCATGATAATGGAATTTACAAACTGTAGTTTTGTTTGCCTTGTTTCATGTAAATCAACATTTCGCTTCCTTTAAAGTATTTCTGTGTTTTCTATTTAACGTTCACAAAAGTGATATACATTTTATATCAAAAATCATTTATCAATATAATGAATGCATTGCATACATGCATGTGTGCTTGCATGCATTAATAAAATGCATAAAATGTGCATTTTATGCATTTTATTGATTTATTACATCAAAACGTTGTTTCTACTATACTCTGTTTATCAAGAGATCGCCAGTACTTGTGTTAAAGAGGACAGAGTAAAAACTATATATAGAAAGAAAGGATTGAGATATTATTAAACTTTACACTTTTGTTCAAAGATACAAGAATCTGTATCGCTCAGGTATTTGAGGACTTTATTTTCTTGCAATAAAAGATGGGTTTGTTGTCAAGGCATTCCACTGGTTTTAAACTTTACAATATCAGAATTAGCTTGCTTTACACATTTTCCCCTATCAATAACCTATACAATGTAGAACATATAAAGCAGACGTTTCGAATGAATGATCAGACAAGTATATCAATCTTTAATCAGGAAAAATGTAGTAGCCTCTAAAATAAGGCGTGCCACGTCGAATAGCTGATTATTCTTGTCAGAAGATCGCAATAACGTGAAACACATTGTGTAATGAGATTTTAGTTTCTACTTGAAACCACCTGTATTTATGATATATATATATATATATATATATATATATATATATATATATATATATATATATATATATATATATAAATTCTTTGACAAGCGCGATGATTTCAAGTTTTTTATAGTGTGAATGCCAGATCGCAAAAGTAACATCCCTTCGTTCATTTTTTATGGCACTGTATTGTCAGAATATCTCTGCATTGCTCATGCAACACTTCAATAGAAGATTTTCTTCCAAAATTTGCCAGCACATACAACAGGATGTTGTCTCAAGGAGGACAACAACATAACATCATCAGACAGTTTCATAAAGCTATGTCAAAACATCCTCAACTTTTTGAAAAATTCAATACAACACCGAAAGACATCATATATAACATCAGACTCAGAATAACTTAAGGTGTGGTGGTACCTGATCAATACTGCTTGGGGAGTCAAGGCAGTTGACTGTATTATTTCCAAATCCCCAAAACAGTCGCCTTGGTAAATAACTGATGAACACCTAGGAGATTTTGATGATATATCTTTGCTGTATATTAATTGTTACAAACTAATCCTGCTGATGTCATATCTTCATCATTCATAAGACACAATCATAGAGAACCCATAATGATCTTTTGCTTACACTTGCATGACGTTACTTTACATCATTGCTGTACTTTCCATCCGAGTGAATTGAAACTGTTTATATTTGTGTGTGTGTGTGTTGATCAACGTTTATGTTTGATATATGCATGAGATGATCATAGTAAACATTTCATTTCTGAGTTCTCTCTTTGCATGTTTTATTAATTTGAACATTGAGGACACATCATTTAGAAACACTCATATTCAAATCGTTCAGTCTGAGATTTGCATTTAGAGCCTTGTTGTTTGCTTGTTAACAAAAAATGAAAAGAAAGATGTTACAATATGGACCACAGTATGCAATGAAACTGTGCAAATAAGTATGACATCACCTCTTATATTTGATTTACATGTAAATAACCCGGATGTAAGCATGATTGCTCGCCATGTTGTAGACTGACAATAAAGCAGGGTCCTAATACGCATCATGAAATAATTGCCACATACAATACATGGACCACATGATCTGTCTTACCCCCACCATATCAACAAATGTGAACAGAAAATATCCCAAGAAAGTAAACGTTTGAAAAGCGATACGCCCTAAAAACGAGATGAATAGGCCGTTAAGTGACGTGAAGATATTCTGACTGTATTCGCCGATGGAGACGGTCCACGATACTGCAGTGTGCAGGAGTGACTGTACACAAACAAAACTGAATTTTCGTCGTGAAAAGGGGCAATTTTTCAAAGGCCTATAGGATATATTTTTCCTTATTTAGGAATTACCAAAAATCACTTAAAAAATCAATAAACATTTTTTATTTAAAAAATGCTGCACATCTTAAGGTACTAAAAATACGATGTTTATTATTTGCCGAGTTTTCAGGTCACAGGAAGTATTGTAACATTCCAGTAAAAGTAATCAAGATGTTTTCATACAAATGTATTGTACAATAGGTGATACTATAGACTTTCGAAATGTGGTTATGTGGGAATCGACCGCAAACTATTTTCATTTCAACAAAATTACATTTACAAATTACGCAGGAAATTTATTAGCACACTTTCGCATACTGTTGAGGGTGCTAAAATGTTTAGAAACCACAGCAATTAACGGTCATTTTACGACCTAACATGTCAACTGATAATTTAAGAACGTTGAAGGTGACACTGTTACAAACGTGCTGTGCCCAAATATAGTTCTTTTGATGCATTGCACGCTAGGGTTTACAAGGCGTACGTTACTCATAGAACGGTACGGTAAACACAGGGTATGTTACTCATATTATCACATGAACTGGCCCGAATTCCCACCTGTGTGACGTAGAACAGGACGGATAAGAAATCCGAATTACCCCTGTTGTACGTCATCAACCGGAACTTTT
>LD351964.1:0-13886 GCA_001465055.1 Ptychodera flava | reverse complement strand
TATTTCTACTGTGCAGTGTACATATTGCCGGATAATATGCGATGGAATTTTGCGTTTTACGTCGTTCAATCATTCAGATGGAAATGCCGCCCTTCTCAAAACTTTGATACAAACAGGGTGACAGATTTGGAATGCTAACTCTTGTATATCAAGAATGACGTTATTTAATGAGAAGACATTTGTATTCGAGCACGGCTATAGTTTTTGATTCAAGAACTCTCGATCATCATGGACCGTGGTTGTATTCAACAATCGAGAGGGCTAGGGTGAGTCGAACTTTTTCCTATGTCCGTGTAGCACTTGTGCAAAAATAAGCGAATCTACAGGCCTTTGGTGAATCAATAAATGCGTTTTTCACCAAGCTGAAAGGTTGAAAGATCCGTCCGTCACTTTGGGGCGAGGTAGATAAATGCAGTCAAACCCAGCTGGATACATAATGTGACTTTGTTCTGGAAATTATGAAGACGACCGGTCGTGCGGTGGAACTTTGCAACAAAGTTTAAATGTCTGATCTGACGTACTTGAATGACAGGCACAGGAAATGATGGCTAATAAAAACGCATTCTTGTTGCATTTTAATAATAATGTATCAATCACAATGACACAGAAATTATGCCTCCTCCCAGCAGAAGGGCCATGGCCAATTTTTAGCCCTGTTACAGTATGTCTCAGTGCTGAAAAGGCCATGTTGTTGTCAGGTTGTCATGGCGACTTTTAAAATTTGCATACAACTCTGAGAGTGGAATGGGTTGTTAATGGGTCACAAAACTTTTGAGTCCCACTGTCGTCCATTATACCTGTTTCCTTGGGTATTAAAGGTGTGCAAGTATACACATCAAAAGACTAGAAAATTCACTTTATGGGCAGAATCTCGTAAAATAGCCTTTTCTTGTCTGGTTAACGAAAAAAGATACCCCTAATCTAAAATATGCATGGTTTTAAATAACAAAATTGTGGTTACCTAAATGGTAAGCATGGCAACATGAAACGAAAATGAACATGGAGTTCATGCTGTGATAAATACACTTAAGAGAGTATTTGCATAGTAACTGGGATTACTTTTAATGAAAATTGGAAAAACTTTGAAATTTTAAAACGCAAATAGGTTACTATGGAAACACAGGGCAATAAAAATGGATATCATGTTTTGTCTTTCTAACCCAAAATAACCCTTTGGTATACAGTACAAAATATTACTTCTCGTATACAAATCACTCCATGGACTTGCCCCCAAATATCTTGCTGAACTCGTCAATATTAACTGTCCTCCCAGATCACTGCGCTCAAGTCACGGCCTCACACTTAAAGTACAAAGAACTAGACTCAAATCCTATGGAGATCGCTCCTTCACTAGTTATGCCGCTGCAATCCTATGGAACCAGCTACCAATCACTACCCGTACTGCTCCCAGTATCACCATTTTCAAATCCAGACTCAAAACACTACTTTTCCAGAAAGCGTATATGGGATTTCCACTCATTGTTCAGCGCCAGTGAGCACTTTATTATAGTGGATACCAGGCGCTATACAAATCATACTTATTATTATTATTATTATTATTTCTGTTGATTACTGGATTTTTGCACTGGATATTTGGTCTTTCTAACCCAAAATATCCCTTTGATATAACATATTCTGTTGGTTACTGGATTTTAGGTGGAATCTTTGAAAAACTGGTAATTTTTACTCATGAATGGTTACCATTGAAACATCTCACACTAAAATGAGTGTGATTTTTTTGGTGTGCTAACAAGAAAAACCCTTGTTATCAATTTTTTTTACTTCAATCAATAGTTCTTTAATAGGAAATAGGGAAAAATAACATTTTCAATCCAAAAATAGTTACCATGGCAACTCGAAACATTAAGATAAGTCTGGATTTTGTGTTCTCTGACCCGAACTCTCCCACTAGATAATTTTCATATCAATCAAAGTAACTTTTCATGGGATATTAGAAAAACTGAAATTTTCAACCCCTAAAATGGTTACCATGGAAACATGAAGCAGTGAAATCGATATCATATTTGGTCTTTTTGACCCAAAATACCCTTATGGTGAAATTTTCATGGAAATTGAACGTATTATTATTCGCGTTATTATTTCTATATAATACTTATATTAATTATTATTATTATTATTGTTAATACAAGTTTAGGGGCTATAAGTATTATATAGAAATCTAATAACAGTTCATTGAAGCTGTGTGGGAATTCTGAAAAAGAGGTGTTGTATAATTTAATCTTTTCAATGGGGTGACTTCCAATTTTTGTACATGCAGCGCAGAATTATGCATCATACTGTACGGAGAGAGGGGGATATCATTAAGCCAAGGGGTAATTAATGCTTGTCGGAAAAGTGACACTCAGCAGTTTACGCGATACAAGCAGGCCTAGACTTTTAACTTTTGTGCGATCTTTACGGATACACGTTCAATCGGTTCAATTTAATTTAATTTTTAGTTTTCTTCCGTCAAAAGTCATGACTATGAAAAAGTCATGACTATGAAAAAGATTTCCAATATAAATTAACAATTTCTCTCTCTCTCTGCAGTAAAATTGCTATGCTGCGACCATCGAACGAATATTTTCCATACATTAGGGGTAACATTAAAAGTTCATTATATAAATCTAACTTAATTGCTTAAGTTACATGTAGGTCTCAGAACCCAAAGCCCCACTCTAACTTAACTGACCGAAAATTGAAAAACATTTCAGACACGTGTCCTGTACTAATTCTTTCATAAACGTACCAATGTACCAATGTACAATGGATTAATTCTGATGTATAATTTAAAACTTATTCAGACTTACGTCGTAAGCGTCATATTGGCATTGCAGAATAAACTTTATTCTGCATTTCGCATGTTTCGCCCTGGCAGTATAGTCTGGCAGAGACCCTGCGATTCGCGTTCTTCTCTGTTGGAACACACGCGCGCCCTTCAGAGACGCGACGCGAATCCCAGAGCATGCGCAATTGAGAGTGCGTGGCGTGACAGTAGAACGTCTCCGATCTCGTGCTATCGTGTCCTTGAGCTTTAAAAATGATGGAATGTTGACAGAAACTGGAATTACTGCAGAGTATACTTTTCAGGATATCACATGTGAGTGTCTAAGGTACCAAGTAGGACGTTTGGGAAATCCTTTCAGAAAGTTCACGCCGCCTGTGGCCATTTTGTGGAGTATAAGCTTATAAGCTTACGTAACTGCAGCGTATACAGTATTTCTACCGACAGTACTGTACATATTGCCGGAACATATGCGATGGAATTTTGCGTTTTACGTCGTTCAATCATTCAGATGGAAATGCCGCCTTTCATCATTGACCATGGTTGTATTCAAAAATCGAGAGGGCTAGGGGGAGTCGAACTTTTCCTATATCCATGTAGCACTTGTGCAAATATATGCGAATCCACAGGCCTTTGGCGAATCAATAAATGCGTTTTTCACTAAGCTGAAAGGTTGAAAGATGCGTCCGTCACTTTGGGACGAGCTAGATAAATGCAGTCAAACCCAGCTGGGCACAGAAATTTGCCATAATATGACTTTGTTCTGGAAATTACGAAGACAACCGGCCGTGCGGTGGAACTTTGCAACAAAGTTTCAATATCTGAACTGGCGTACTTGAATGACAGACACAGGAAACGATGGCCAATAAAAACGCATTCTCGTTGCATTTTGATAATAATGTATCAATCACAATGACAGACATTATGCCTCCTCCCGACAGAAGGGCCATGGTCTATTTTTAGCCCTGCTACACTATGTCTTAGTGCTAAAAAGGCCATGTTGTTGTCAGGTTGTCATGGCGACTTTTAAAATCTGCATACAACTCTGATTGTTAAACAGGTTGTTAATAGGTCACAACACTTTTGAGTCCCACTGTCATCTATTATACCTGTTTCATTGGGTATTAAAGATGTGCAAGTATACACATCAAAAGACCAGAAAATTCACTTCATGGGCAGAATATTGTAAAATAGCCTTTTCTTGTCTGGTTAACGAAAAAAAATACCCCTAATCTAAAATATGCATGGGCTACAAGCCACTGTCACTGGGCTACCAACTTCAGAAAATGGTTGCCCAAATGGACTACCAGGAAAAAAGTTAATTTCGAGCCCTGGGCAGTATTAAACATGAAACATTTAAGTAATAATATTTCCCCCTTGTCTTGGCCTGCTGGGTTTTAAAAAGTGTTTAAAGGTATACAGGCACCATGTTCAAATTTAGCCGTTGCTACCATGGAAAGCGGAGATCTAGCTAATGATAGAGTTTATGGGGTCATGCCAGGTCACACAAAAAATAATGCACCACTACATGGTCATAATTTTACTTTAGTTAAACAATCAGAAATAATTTGTCTTCCTGGAATGAGGCAAAGAAATAAATATAAATTATTATAAAATGAATATTAATACGTCGTTAATTATAAAATAAATAAGCACCAGTGAATTATGTTTTAAATAAAAAAAAGAAACTGTGCGCTACTCTTACTGCCTGTGATAAATAATGGTACATTGGGCGATAAGGGGAATTGGATTCATAAAATTAATTTGAGATACTAGTAGAATCAATTTTAGCACATAAAATTAATTTGAAGGCATAAACATAATTTGACGCATAATGAGTTAGTACTGTACTATATAACACTTATTTGGGATGACTGCATGAAACAAAATTAAAAATACTTCAAAAATTATTTCTGGTCAATATAAAATTAATTCTAACACACTAAAATTAACGGAAAACATAATTTTGACCAGAATAGCCCCAATATACATTATCTTTACTATTCATTCTAAAATGAAGGCAAAGAAATTACAATTATTATTATTATAGAACAAATTTCGAAGTTGTTACATATAAACCCATAAAATAAATAAGAACAGTGAATTATGGATTATTCTATGGAGAATGTCCATTGGCTCTGTAAATGTTAAGCGTTATAATGACAGCCGCTTGATTGGTCTTGAAATTAGCCATTCTAGCGGTGTTCTCACCTTGATCAATGTCCATATATCTACTCAAAATAACGACAACTATAATTAGTATGTCTCTTATTTACAGAAAATTCGTACTTGCTTCGATGATGCAATTACCAATAGTGTTATGGTAATTGGAGACTGGAACGCTGATTTCAATAGTGATTCAAACTTTTTTCAGGAAATGTCCACTTTCTGTAAGGAAAATGATTATGTGTGCTCTGATGCTTGTAAAAAGAATGATGAGTAAATGCGGGCTGATGCCCTTGCTGAGCATCTTTCAAATAGAAATACGAAGCAGTTTTGGAGAGGAGTAACTAGTAATAAGAAATCTGCTCCTCCGTCTTCATCTGTTGGTGGATCATTAGAGGAAATGCCAAGAGGATTTGACCGGTTAAGAAGGGCTTGACACCGCAATTTCTGCGTAGTGAAGCTTCATTACATATTCATGGTGACCCCTGGCCAGCTGTCAATATCTTTGGTGGCTTTTGTCTTTTGGCCTGCTTTGCATATGACGTCGTTGGACACGACCTGCCAATCACCCAGGTGGTCAATTAAACTATTAATTGACTGTTTACCGACCCAATCAACACTATCCAGCAGTATCAGTCCTATTTTAATCGCGTGGCCCGGGTGGGAGCAACGTAGGAACGCGTGTAATTCTATGTGTACGTTTCACTGGTGGTGTTGTTTGTACCATCGTGCGTTTGAAGTCCTCGTTTCACCTACAGTATTGCCTTCAAGGTGACAGGTTTACTATTAAAGTTCAGTATCATGGCACCGAGTTCTGCCCACGGTGAAAACCACCTGTTTTGCCTACTAATTAATGCCCGTCGCTTCCCGTCCTGAATGTAGCCTTATCTATAGCTACAGTAATCAGTCAATATATAATACCCCGCGCCTTATACTTTTTATATAAACCACAGTCTCTCTATCCACAAGGGACTGTGCATAAACTTTAAAAATCATAGTCCGAGCCGTAAAATTGTTCACTTTCGATCCGATATACAGGCTGATCGTTGAATCGCACCTGCGCATCCAAGTTTACTTGCCCCATAAGCGTACTACTCAGCAAAGGGTTGGTAGATGGAATTCCTGGGCCAAAAATGAACACCGGGGCGAAACCTTTTGTGAACCCATGTGAAAACATAAATCATTCATCAGTTTTGATATATACTCCTAAATTGTAAGTTTGATTGTAAAACCGAGACCACATTCAAGGGCTATGCAGACCGTCCATGTACGCACACACAGTGACGAGAAGGCGGCAAACAGCTACTCACCAAGCACATCGAATCGGCAAAAAGAAGCATAAAAAAGCTAGGCTTATCGCCAAAACAAACACGCCAAGCACTAACAAAAACCCATACCAAGCGGCCCTTTTCAGGGCCACCAAATACTCCAAAAAGAGAACTACCAAAAAAACCCATAAAATTACATAGAACACACAGACACCTAAAAGAAATAACAAAAATCGTACAACATTAAATACAAAATAAACAATCACCGTAACGCAACAGAAAAAATGGCCGTGGAAATAAATCAGCTATTACCAAAGAAAAGCCGACAGCAACATGAAAGTCAACAACAACCTATCATCGCTCAAACTATGAAACTCCGTAAAATAGTACTAGGCAAAAACCTTAAAATTAATTCGGACACCAACAAAACGAAAAAGAATAAAACCACCTCAGGATTTCAACATATAAAGTCGTAAAATATGACTACGCTACATCGTGAGACACAAACAATCGCAACAACACCAATTCAAAGAAAAGTCAAATTGGGCTCCACGAACAACAAAAACCAAAAACTTGAAAGCTATCTGAAGCTGCTAAACTCACACTTCTAGAGATACCCTTTCAAACAAGGAAAAAAAAACCATGTCGCGTGCTAAAAGAATCGCGATAAACCAGCTTGCAAACAATAGACAAATTTCGGAAAAAAAACCTTCGACAAGGGTCTGGTTTTCGTCATTGTCAACACAAACGATTACGTACTCGAATGCGAAAGGCAATTACGCAACACTCAGGATTATACACAACAAGCCAGAACAAACAGTAAACAAAGTAAACGAACTATTAATCAAAATGTACGAGAACAAGCACATCAACCAGGATACTTGTAAGTATCTTGATCCAATAAACATAAAATCAGTACCCCGCAGTGGTACTTATTGCCTAAAAATTCACAAACCTCCGCAAAAATCTAAAAGACACACAAGTCAACAAAATTTACCGAAGTAAAGAAACATAGACAAAACAAACCGAACCACCAAACGGACTCACAACGTGACCAAAAATTAATATACTTGCCTCGCTAATCGAAAAGCAAGACCACTAAAATGCACTAAAATAAATTTTCACAAACACAAACTAAGGAATGAATCTACACTGCGACTGATGAGAAACCACACTCGGGTTTCAAAACGCGAGCGTCAAAGGGCGACTCTATCAACTTTTGTAACAACATAGGTCCGGCTGCGTCTCGCCATAAGCTTTCCCCACACAAACAAAAACATTACCGTACACACTAATCCAAACGTCTCTACAAATATCAAAAGCGAAACAAACATTTTTATTAACACACACAATCGGATAAGAATGTAGGAATACATTTTCGAAACGAATCAAACACAAACTCGACACAAAAACATTTAGAACAGTTAGGTGGGGAGCCTCTTTCACATTTTTTACATCTTGCTATACTGTCTATGATTCTAAAAATAAAGTCATCTGCCACTTTTTCTGTATACGCGGTTTGGCAAAATAATCGCAATCATACCAATCCATAATCCAATGACAGTAGGTCGGAATTCGCAAGACAATAGTTGTAAACATAGACACAAAACAGCACAGAACAGACAGTAAATAGATGGTACACAAACAAAGTCATATTCATGAAAGAAAGATATATGGACCTCTGGCCAGAAGACCAAGAAGTGATGTCAGGTGTTTCGAAAATAGTAAGCGCATCCTGCCCCACATGTGGCACCCGCCATATATTAATCTATGAGTCAGATAGGTAGTGGTCACTAACTAAGGCCCAATGTCACCAATGCCACCAGTGATCATTTGTCGAAGAAAGATATTGTATTTATCTACCAGCTTGCGATACCTGCCAAAAAAGCGTTTGAATGTAGAGACAAGTCTTGCTCTGGTGTAACCTTAATTTAATAGTTTGTAAGAGAGATGGCCATGTCTCTCTACAAAATCACCATATGAACTGCATGCTCTAGCATATCGAATAAGCTGGGAAACGTATACCCCATAAGCTGGTGAGAGTGGAATATTACTTATGAGGTGTGGAAAATTGATGATACTAAAGTTAAACTCATCTCTCTTGTCATATAACCTAGTAGAAAGGTGACCATTAGAGTCAAATTCAAGTAAAATGTCCAGATATGAAGCAGAAAAGGCCGTTTCTGTAGTTTCTTTAATCTCCAATTCTGGAGGATAAATCATAGCGAGATATTTACTGAATTCAGAGTTATTCATAGAAATAACATCGTCTATGTATCTATATGTTAGATTGAAAGTTCGAGCTACAGAGACCCTTTTCTGTTTAATTAAGTTCTGGATAAATTCTGCCTCATATGAGAACAGAAATAAGTCTGCAAGCAAGGGAGCGCAGTAAGTGCCCATAGGAATTCCTATACACTGTTGAAAAATGTGCCCTCCAAATTCTAAAAATATGTTGTCGATGAGGAAATCAAGCATACTGATAATGTCTTTCTCGGTATAAAACACTTTAGATTGTTACGTGTGTCAGTAATCTAGCTTGTGGAAAAGCAGTGGGGCCAGATGGTATTTCTACTGAGCATTTGAAAAATGCTGACAGACGTCTTCACCGGTTTTTGTCAATTTTATTAACAAGTGTTCATATTCATGGTTATTTGCCATCTCGCATGTTAGATACAATCGTAATTCCCATTGTCAAGGATAAAACTGGTGATGTTACATTTACTTGCAATTATCGCCCAATTGCTATTGCTACTACAATTTCTAAGCTTTATGAATTTTTGTTACTTCACAGATGTGAAACATATCTTGATACCAGTGATCATCAATTTGGTTTTAAGACCCATTCTACAGACATGTGTTTTTTTCTTCTAAAAGAGACCATAGACTTTTACAAGCGCCATAACAGTTCAGTTTTCTTGTGCTTTCTAGATGCCACAAAGGCGTTTGATAGAGTCGATCACTGGACTCTGGACTCTGTTTCGTAAGTTACTTGACAGGAATGTTCCTCTGTATATTGTTAGAATCTTAATATGTTGGTACCGAAACCAAGGATTTCGTGTCAGAATGGGGCTGTGTCATCTCTGAAGCCTTTAATGTTTACAATGGTGTTAAACAAGGTGTATTATCCCCTCCTTTATTTAATATATACATGGTTAACTTAAGCAACTTGCTGTGTAAAACTAAACTAGGTTGTCACATTGCGGGACATTGACTCATTCATTTGATGCATGCTGACGATATAGTCCTGATATGTCCCTCTGGTAAAGGTCTGAATAGACTTTTAAACACTTGTAGTAATTATGCGTCTTCACATGATATTGTCTTTAATGCAAATAAGTCAAAGTGCATATTTGTAATGCCAAAGCAGTGCAGAATCACTCGCATTCCTCATGTGTATTTAAATGGCTCAGTACTTACTTTTGTAAAGAACCATTTGTACTTTGGAGTTATGTTAAATAATTTAGGAAATGATGTTGATGATATTAAGCGACAAATGAGGAGTTTCTATGCAAGTTTCAACTCTTGGATTAGGACTTTCTATAAATGTTCTTCTTCAGTTAAAATATGTCTTTTTAAGGCATATTGTTCTGCTCTGTATTGTTCTCATCTTTGGAGTATTTACACTGAGAAATGTATCAATGATGTCGGAGTCTCATATAATAACGCTTTTGGAATATTGTTGGGTATTAGACACCAATTGAGTATTTCAGAAACTTTTGTCAGTCATTGCATCATGACATTTCAAAGTAAACAACGGATGGCCCGTTCTAATTTTTACGTTCGTTTGATGGAAAGTGAAAATCATTTCATCGCAGCAGCTTCATCTTTTGATATAATTCGACACAACAACTTTTGGCGCAAGATTTTCTCAGAATGTTTTTAAACTTTATGTACTTGTGTTCCAAGTGAAGAGTATGTCTAGTTTTGTTTTATTTCCTTGTAGA
Source organism: Ptychodera flava (assembly GCA_001465055.1). Classification (NCBI taxonomy): domain Eukaryota; kingdom Metazoa; phylum Hemichordata; class Enteropneusta; family Ptychoderidae; genus Ptychodera; species Ptychodera flava. The sequence goes on along the minus strand of LD351964.1, from coordinate 3,720 downwards.
GTAAGTTTTTGTGTGTGTTTTCCTCTGGTTTTATGAGTACGTTCTCGAATTAAAGAATAAATAAAAAAATAAAAGATATACTTAATTGTCTATAAAAACATGGAAAATTGTCTTTAAACATAATTGTTGATATGTATGTATGTACGTATGTACATATTTATGTATGTATGTATGTATGTATGTATGTATGTATGTATGTATGTATGTATGTATGTTTTCAGTTTGTATCATGTGTTTCACTGTGTTTGCTGTTGGTAATAGAAGATATATAAGAAGGTAAACTAAGGCTCAAAATCTTATCTTTCAGGCAAAGTTTGGATTTTTGGCATTTATTACTATATGAGCTCACCTAATGGTAAGAAGTCAGTACACAAGATCTTTCAAAGTAAGATGTATTATATTATACAAGCTATTCAGAAATGTGTATGTAAGATGATATTCCCACTGGACATGACAATGATCATGATAATCTAAAGTCCCCCTTAAAGATTGAGTGAAACCAATTATCACGTAAATTCGTCAAAATGTGAATTTTTTAAATCAATTACTGTATGTCTCGGTTTAGAATATATTGATGAAAGATTGAGACCTGTGGAATCGTCTTTGCAAGCCATCATTAGTAAGCCAAAATCCCGAAGAACGTTTCACAATTGCGATCATTCCTAGAACGGTTGTGGTACAATACTAGCCTCAATTTTGACCCAATCTAGCCACGATTTGCAACCACTGCACGAATTGTTAAAGAAAGGAGTGGGGGGATTTGGTTGGAAAAATGTCAAAAGGCGTATGAGAAATGTAAAGCAATATTAACTACTGAGACTTCACTCGTACACAATAATCCAAATAAGAAGTTGAAGTTAGATTATGACGCTTCAAGTTCTGGTGTGGGGGTGGTTCTTTCACATTTACCTTTCTCATTTATTTGATGAAAGATCAACAACGTATGCCTATAGAACACTCAGAGCCCAAGTGAATATAATTATGCCCAATTTGAGAGGAAAGCACTTTCATTAGTATGTGGAGTTAAGAAATTCCACGATTTCCTGTATGGGAGGAAATTCACAGACCACAAGCCATTGCTGGCAATGTTTTGATTCGAAATGAGGTATCCCTAGTATAGCCGCTGCGAGAATGCAACGATAAGTATAAAGACCGAAAAATATAAATAAAATGTGTCTCGTCCCTGGGTGGATTGAAAAATTATACTGTCATGCAAATTTCCTTGTTAGGGAGCGTTCAGTCATTATGGCCAGGGCTGGGCCGGCAAATTCTTCCTGCGCATTAGTCAAAATAAGTGAACCCCCTATCCAAAATTATGACCCTCCTTTAAGGTGACAAAAATATGAGCCCCCAACATTGCTTGAGTAAAGCTGCACACACAAACACCTCTTGAGGGGGCACGATAGAATCCAAAAAAAGATTATCAGATTTTTTTCAAAAGACCCTCCGTACAAACGCACAAGATGTTAATGTTAAAATTTCCGCTTATGAGTTACTATAATTTTGAAATTACCCTTTAAAGGGATTGGACAGAAATTACAGGGGATTGCAATATTTTTTTGCAAACGTGTGTACAAAATTTTGATATTTGGATTTAATTGATAATCAGCTGTTGTTGATGTTGATTCACTAACATGGTAGTCTTTGAAAAAACTATGTAATACTTTTTCAATACAAAACTCTATGTATGCATTTATAGTTATTTGATAATTGATGTAAATGTACTTAATTGGAATAGGGTTGTTACAACAGGTATGTGGACAACAATTTTGACTTTGGAATTTCACCAACAAAGTTCATCCACTAAACATGGGAGTTTGTGATAGAATTGTTAATAATTTTTTTCCAATGAAAAACTTGCTATAGTTGTACATATATAGACATTGAATAATTAACATAATTGTACTTGGTTAGGATATGATGGTTAAACGTGCATATTATGCAATAATAAGGTTATGCGATGCAGGATGAGGAGTCGAAGCTTTGAATTGGGCTACCTTTTATAGATATTTTATAATTGATGTAAATGTCCTTGGTTAGACTAGGGTGGTAACAAACGGATTTGTTCGCCAGGAATTGGATTTTGGAATTTCACCAAAATGTACATTCACTTTACATGGGAATCTATGAGGAAACTATGAATAATTTTCTCCAAAACAAAAATAGGTAAATTTGCGTATTTATGTACTATCGATTATTAATAGCAATGAACTTGATTAGACTAGGGTGGTTACAAATGGATATGTATGCAAGAAATTCGATTTTAGAATTTCAGCGAAATGTTGATTCACTATTCATGGTAGTCTATGAGGAAACTATGAATATTGTTTTCCAATACAAAACTATCTAAATCTGTGTATTTATAGACGTTTGATAATTCATTTAAAAGTACTAAGTTAGACTATGATGGTTAAAGATTGATATGTGTGCAAGAAATTGAATTTTGGAATTTCACCGAATTGTTGATTCACTATACATGGGAGCCTATGAGAAAACTATGAATAATTTTTGTACAGTGCTAAATTAAATTAATTTGTGCTTTTACAGGTCTTTGATAATTGATAATGTACTTGATTCAAATAGCGTATATTTGAAATTTCAGATGTTGACAACAAGTACGATATTGGAATTCCAACTAAAAGTATAATTTCACTTGTATGGTACTTGTAGTCTATAGGTAACTGTTAAATAATTTCCCTGACAAAACTTGCTATATCTCTAATATGTAGGTAATTGGAATTGATCATTGCCCTCAGTAAGCTCGACTTACAATAAGTCAAGCCTCAGAGTTGCAAAGGTGTTCATGTGACGGATAATAACACTTTTCTTCAGATTTAAAGTTAAATGACTTTAGAGAATGAAATCATGCAGCGAATCTTTTCTATCTCGAAGAATATTTCTGAACACTGAAACTGTTTTTTGACGGGACGGATACTTACGAAAATTCAGTGAACCCCTCTGAGCTGTTTGACCCCCTTTGCAGTTTTCAAATTTAAGGTAATTTCCTGGATTTTGCCGGCTAATCCCCGGCCGTAATAACTGAACGCTCCCTAAGCTACTAAAGACTTAAGTCGGCAGCGGCTCAGTAATCATGGATTGGTATCTGTCTGGCATCTGTCGGCAGTCTGCCTGTCAGTCTCTCTGTCTGTCATTATATATATGTATGTATGTATGTATGTAGGTATGTATGTATGTATGTATGTATGTATGTATGTATGTATGTATGTATGTGTGTGTGTGTGTGTGTGTGTGTGTGTGTGTGTGTGTGCGTTTGTGTACTAGTACTATCGAGACCATGTAGTAAGGAATTCACGACTTATCGAGACCAGACTTGCGTAATAAAGCCAAAAGCCCTGGCTTTATAATGTTAGCCTTCCAATGGCCTAAGAACTGCCTAAATAGTGCTTACTAACTTTTTTATCGACTGGCCTCATTTTTCTACGCACCGGGAAAATGAGTGTGAAATTTTGTGTGTGAGGTGCGTGCCTCGCCAGGATCTACGCACCCGTAGTTTGCCTGAACGAGCGCCACCATTCGACAACGGTGATGTCAACACGTCCGCCATATTGCTATACTGCTTGCAAGCGTACAGTTCAACACGTCTGGGATCTGCCTCTCCTGCGCTGTGTGGTGTGCTTGTTGGACACGTCGTAGGTCAAAAGAGCTTCTTTCGTTACAGGTTAGTACAACCATCATATTTAACTTGAACTAATGTTGTAA
>LD351962.1:40511-55692 GCA_001465055.1 Ptychodera flava | reverse complement strand
ACCCAATATCAGGAAAAATGCTGGTTGTAGACGATACAAACTTTGGAACGGCAGTCACTTCCGTAAACATCACCATGGTACCCAGAGCGCCCTCGTTCGAAAGTAGTTCCAATGACCTCGGGGTCACATGAATATTAATCTGCCTGTGCCAGAGATACTTATTAGCGTACGCGCGATAAGAACTCTGGTTCGAGAGTGAGTAGATATTTTCCTGTTCAAAAATCGTTTGTACTTGAACAGGTAACCTAATCCATGCTAGGGGTTCTAAACAGATATCTCATGTGTTACATTCTTAAATTCTGGAAAATTTGATGCAAATTTGTAGGAATTGAAACGTTTTAAAGCAGAGCTGTAAAAAGATACTATATGTGTGACGTCAATGATCAATCGCGCGACAAACCAGCGTCTTTTTGAATGTACGGTTCTGTAAATCTTTATTATGCGAAGAAAATCATGAAAACTTTGTATTTTGATTGATTTTGGAAATTACCCTTAGCAATCGCTGCTTAGCGATTAGAATCCCCCGGTATCGCCTTAAACTCATTTTAAAATTAAATATTTTTTATTGGTTTTCCTTCCGTTTTTCGTTCCTTTTGTTTGTCTTTTGATTTATGAAAACAATGTGGAAAAATCATTGACTTCTCCGAAAATGATATGAAAATAGATGATGGCAGCGATAATAAAGTTATTTTTAATTGAAACATGAAGTTAACATGACCGACATTTATACATTTTGTACCTGTGTAGAAAATAAAAACAAAGAACGATTGATTTACTTGTACAAGGATTCACGGGAAGAATTATTCGTGACGCGCAAGTATTTGATGATCTACTGAAGACGTACCTTGGTCTACTATCTTCAGGTGTTCTACGTACATTGATGAAACTAAATTCCATCTGAGATCGATTAATCCTTGGTTATTAATGAAAGAGAGGCTGCGATGGAGAGTTTAGTTCGTTGTAATGATTGAGATAACAAATAAAACAGATTTATGGTGTCATAGGTGTTAAATATCAATGAGGGAGAACCTCTTTTCAAATGTAATATATACTTCTCTTAGATAAAAATAAAAACGAACAACATTAACATTCCAGATTGTTCAACAATACACACCAGATCTCTGTTCATAATGCATGCTATTGAAATCTACTATAATAGACCTCTTATTGGTATTCATGTTTCTGGTTGAGATGGATTATAGCCATAGATTTGGAAAATGTGCCTTAATAACCTTCGAATTTGTTCATATATATTTAACAATTTAATCACACGATTTATTGGAATTTATAGCTATTTTATAAGGCAAAATATGTCTATGAAATCAACACCAGGTATTTCTCTTATCAACAGATTTTCATTGCAACCCTGTCTTTGTTCTTGGATTAAAACAAGTATTGCTTTGAAGTTTAAACAATAAACATTTGAGTAAATATGAAGTGTTACAGGTCTATGGCATCTTAATGACAGCATTTCTGATAAGGATTCTACGCTGCCCCATTCAGCAAGGCATGGCACAGCCTGTCACGAAATGCATGTGTACAAGAGTGAATTGAAAATATCCAACAGTATTTTTATCCCTTCACCAATAAACAGCTTTATTGAATATAATCTGTCAAAAATACACCATAAAAAATCCCTTACATACGATCTTGTAAAAAACACTGTAGTTGGTTTGAAACAAGAAGCACCACTCAGTAAAGTGATATTTCCAATTATTCTCTCTGATTTGATACAGTTACAGTTACAAACAGTTTCAAACATATTTCAGCATAGTCATAACGTTTAATTTCAATAAAAGCTAGAAATTGTATGGTTGAAAAGCAAAAACAGTGAATGGAAATTGTACGATAATCCAATCAACATGCCTGCTACAAATGTGCTTATCAAAGTTATCAGTAACTGACGTGTTCAGGAAATTTTATCTCCTTGGCATGTAGACTCTTTCATCGACTCCATACCAAATCATGATTTGCTTTGACAATAGAGGTTAAACCTTATTTTCTACTTTACTGAAAAATTCTTCACATGACTAGTAAACATATTATTCAGACAGTTCTATGTACTTGCTATGCTCATCAGTATATAATAAATACACTGTTTAAATTAAAAATATCTCAGTCACTATTCAATTCTTTGTCGTGAAACGTTTGCCACACTTCAAGATTTGATGTGAGAATACACAAATCAGACTGAATCATGGGATATTTCACTTATTGTAAAGTAATCTTTAACACAAACTGTAAACACTTCTAAAGTCTTCTACAATTACAGGTCTACCTATGGTGTAATATGTCACCTATAAACTCTATTCTTAGTAATGCATCATAAAAATGTTTTAAACATCCAAGGGAGGCATTCTTATAGATTTTACATATTTCATCTTTGCATGACACTTGTGTAATGGTATTTGCTTTGATAGTGATAGATTTGAAAACAGATTAATCATTTCACTGTAATCTAACCATGTTACAAAGATGAAATTACGGTACGAATTTTCAAATACCAAATATCACTTGTTCTTTAATGTTATTAAAATATTTCTTTCACAAGTAAGAGGCATAATATCCTCTGCAGTATGCCACAAACTATAAAATCAACCAAATCTGGTTATGACATAAATTTAAATGCGTCAATTAAGTATTGAAAAGACACAACAGTGACTATTGTATCAACCACATACACTCACATACTATATGGATCAAATAACAGGTTTCTGATCAAGTAGTTGAACAATGAGTAATTGAAGAACAAGATAAATCCATTTGAAAATAATTTAAATCATCAAGAAATGAAATGTCAAAAATGTTACTGAAACCTACATCTACAAAGTCACCAAACATTTAAGAATATATAGCAAAGCAATAATACATGTTATTAAGTTTCAGTTGTTGACTTCTTGAAAGCCTTTCTTCAAAGTAAGTTAACAGAAACTGTTGGGTTACAAAGCATTTTCATTTCTCAAAGTAGTAGTAGTAGTAGTAGTAGATAACATGGTGTATTTTGGTGAATATATAGCATTCACATGTCTTATTTCAAATAATCCATCAACGTGGCTACTGTAATACACAAGTACACCAAATACGTATTATAAATCCAACACCTGTCATGCATGAAATCTTGAAGTTTCACCAGTTTAGTATTCAGTCATGTGATTTGATAACTAACAAATATAAACATTGTGACATTATTTTTAGTATCAACGTTCAATATATAATATAAAGTCCTATGGATAATGTGTTCAAGTTAGTTATTCTAAACAGCACACTATAAAGGATAATGAAAACATATTCTACTCTGCTAAATGAACTTCTAATGTTCATGAAAAGTAATCCATTCTGAGTACACTGCAAATCTACACATTCTATGCTATACTAACTCAACTGTAAAACATACTTCAATGCTATCCAGGAAAAAAAAAGTTATAATCTAAATCATGAGCATTTGGCGTTTGTTTTTCTACATAAGATTTTTCTTTGATTCATGAATTGAAGTATCAAAAAAGATATATTCAGAAGCACAACATTTTCTGATATCATTCTGATTCTGAAAATGTCTTATTATAATGATCTACTTCAATAAATTCAAAGATAAGATGAAAAATCATCAATTCGTCAGCATTTAAAAACATATCTACATTTTACAATATGGCACACATCTTTGACTAAGTCAATATTATATACCCATCCAATGAGTACAGTGTATTCTACAGAAAAAATAATTACGTGACTCACTTGGCTCATTTGTGGCTACTAACACCAGATATCACTTTCATGGAGCTAATTTCCTCTACATATAAAGGAATTGTGTATGACAACAATTTCACAGATATAGCTGCCTTCAATGCTATTACAAATGTAGCATAAAGAAACAATGAAGAGAGAAAGAGGGGAATCACTCATATATTGACAAAAACTCAAATGATAAAGATGTAAAAGACAAACAAATGAATATTAAGCTGAAGATACTCTTAAAAACTCTGATATTATTGCCCTCACTAGGGTTACATTAATATTGTATATATATTGAAACTAACATAAAAACTCGTGTATTTCTAAATATTGAATCTTGTCAATATATAATGACAATAATGTGACTGTAATATGAGATTAAGTAAATCATGTATGCAGTGTTCTCTGTATTTGTCATTCATCTTACAATTAATCTGCCATACAGATGAAATTGCATTTCAAATTGGAAATATAACAGACCCGCATAGAAATAATACTTAACATGAATAGCTTGATTTTATACTTTTACTAATGATAATAACACTGTACTTGATTACCATTGAGACTAGTTTGGATATGGTCTACTGAATAACACCCAAACATAGAGGAAGATTGAAATGAAATGCTAAAAATGCTACATAAGAGAAATAAAAGCATCTCTATGCATACATCCTCATTAATATCATTTATTTTTTCACAAGGTTAGTTACTATATTCCTGATATTGATACCCTCACGAAGGCTTAATAATATTACTATACTGGAGTATCATCAAAATTAGTTTATATAGTTTTCTCCATTATATAGTACGTTCCTCTATATGTCACAAGATTGAAATAGAAATGCTAAAATGACAACACTGCTACTGATCATCATCCATATATCCTAGTATTAATTTTTTCAAGGTTTGTTAACTACTTTGATATACTGATCGAAAACAGAGTACTGTCATAAGTATCATATTTACAGACAAAAACTTCTTCTGCAGCACAAAAACATTTTGTCAATCTATTCTCAAGACTTCAATGTAACATGCTTGCATCATTATAAATGAATGACAGCTAACATGATATCATCTTCAAAACATATATGAATTTTTCAATATGTTGAAGTGAGTGCACTTTGAAATCAATTAAGTAGGGTGAAAATAGTGTTTCAACCAACTAACAAATGGTGATTTCTCATGCTTCTGCAAAATGATTTACAACCAAACCGATTGCACGTAAAATGTCATCAATTAATTTGTGATCGCCTCATAATGCAATGTATTAGCATGACAGACAAACAGATATTGAATTATTCCCATTACTGAAGCGTATTAAACTTTTATGGACGTTTTCAACTTCTTGAAGTTGTATCATTTATGTCATTGTATCTTACATTACACTGTTCTTTGATGTGATTGAATTCCTCCACTAGCCTAGAGACTAGGCAGAAATCAAGTCTGTTTACTGATGAGATCATTTGCATTAGGTCCAGGATATTTCTGTAAAAGTAAAATAAATAATATATATATAAGCTATTGAACAATTATAGTAATGACTGTACATTTAAGAATATTTTCATTTCTACTATTATTGCATATAATAGTTAGAAGATATACCTCATCATTAAACCTCATACAGCTAGCTCATCCAGCCTTCAAGAATTAGTATGGGAACACTGTCATTATTTGAAAATATTTGATTCATATAGAATTGTTTTTCTAGAAATTATTTTAAAATATATGGACTGATATATATATGTTGATTGACAAGCAATGATGACACAAATACTATTTTTCCTTATTCTTTTTTATGTTAGCAGAATTTTACAGTTTTACTATAAGATATATCGAAGTGACACCACTATTTGATATTTTTTTTCAAAATAGCCCATGATACTACAATATTTTAATCAACCTTTCAAGAAAATCATTTATTTCGATGACATTTGAATTTATTTCTTCATACAAGTCAATGGAATTGGCTAGCAATTTTAATATCCATTTATGCAAACATCTTCAAAATTTTTTTACAAGAGTTATTGGACAAATAAAAATAGAGCATTTGTCAATCTGATCTTATTAATGGTTAACAGCTTGGTCACTTAAATTGAGTTGAAGTATTAGGATTCTAGCAACTGTTTTTCTGCAACTCAAATTAAAGTAAAATAAACATTCCTATGTATGGATGGATGGATGCTCACCTACTTGGATTTCGTTTACTTTACTGTTGTACTTGCATCTGTCAACAGCTTTGCCACCTCAGTATGACCATTATCAAGAGCCCATCTAAGTGCTGTCTTTCCATCCTGTGAAAGAAATGACAATAGAAATGTACTATGGACAAACAAGCTGAGTAACAAGGAGATAAAAGTTATAACAATGTTAATATAACATCATGGTGTGTTGACGATTTTCACTTTTAACAACAACATATTATATATCATTTACAATTATAAATATTTCAAAAGGGTGTTTTTGCACATCTCTCTGTGTTCTGCAGCATCCACACTGCAAATGCGATCAGTTGACTATGTATGATTGAGTATTAACGAGATGTACATATTACCTGCATATGTTTCGATGCATATGTCAAATACATGTAAATAAGCTGAACTGTGATTGTCATATTGAAGTAACATACTTCCTTCTCATTATTGGAAATTTAATAATCTAATTTATCTAGTGTCACAAAGATACAGTGGGGATATTTGTTGAGAAGACTGACAGTAAAGAATATTAGGGAGTTATTTTTTGTTTTCTTCATTTAATTTATTTCTGATAGCAAAGAAGCATCCTATCAGTAATATACATTTTATTTCAATGCAATAACAGACTGGAATAATTGAAAGAAAACAACGCACTTTACATCAAACTTTGTCATAATACAGAGTACAATGTATCTTATCTACATAACATTCGAAGCACATTCTTACCTGAGTACATGCCTCTTTGTTTGCACCAGCATCAATCAGAATCTTCACCACATCTGGATGGCCTTGTCTTGCTGCCCAGATTAGAGGATTATCCTTGTACTAGGTGCAAGGGAAATAAAGAATAAGCTACTATATCCTTATCAACTTATACATACATCTTTGTTTGCACCAGCATCTATTAGAATCCTTACCGATGTATATTGCTTTTCAATGCAACCCAGATTTGAAGAGTACACTTGCACATAGGAAAAGAACAAATTCCGTACAAGCTACCATATCATGGCAGTTACTAGTATATAAATCTATTATATTCATTGAGATTCCCAACACAATTTCGTAAAATATTAAAAATTAAAAAAATACATCTTTAAAATGCTTTCTCTTTAAATGAGTTATGTATAGAGCAGTGAAGAAAAATAAACTTCACAGCAACCAAATTTACTTTGAACTCGATAAAAAAGTCTGGCTTGAATAGACCACTTAAAAATACGATTGGAACTAATTTGGGATAATAGGATTTTCATATTCATTAAATTTCTCAAAAGTGTTAGGTGCTAGATAGATGAACGTTGCAATAATACAAATTACTCATAAAAACAAGAATGTTAGTAAAAAGAAAAATAGATGAGATTACATCTGTAGATTTAATCGGCATTACTTCACCATCCAATTATCCCAAATTAGTTCCAATCGTGTGTAGAATAAACTCGGCCGAGATAAGAACCATTTTTTCTTGGCAAGAAACCAGAGATGGCATAATTTTAAAAATCCACACATTCGATAATATTTTGTAATACATAGTTACATAGACAGAAACACACTATGGTGAAGACAACAGTTGAAATAACAGAAAAACCAGCAAAAATGTAGGTAAGTAGAGACTATAGTCTTACGGTAAATGCAATGTCCTGTGTTCATATTTGAAAACATGTACTGCCATAACAAAATTGTGTACAAAATATACTTTACATACAAAGATCACGTGATTGGCTTGAACTTCACAAAAGTGTGCTTACATAACATTACCATACATTGGCTGCAACATTACAAAGAGAATACCAATCAAAATCTGATTAACCTATTCTTCTCTTGAAAACAGTTGTGTACATGGTTTTTTTATGTTCTCTATACTTTTCAAAGATTGAAAATTATAACATGGCTTTTCTTGATGCTATCAGACCTAAAATGAGTTATTCTTCATTTTCAACATTTGAGAGTGTCAAAGAAAAATTAAGTTGCTCTTTGCATAGCACAAAGGACAGAACAATTCACATTTTCAATGCACAGTGACTGACAGAACATTTATCTAATGGTTTAAAAGAGCTATTGTATCATATATTGTATCATATACAGACAGACTGACAGAGCATTCCAAAATATCACAAAACTTGCAAATTAATGAATGTATGGATTCAAAAGTTGATATGCTTACAATATTACATCAGATTCTGTAAATGATCAACCTATCTCTTAGTTCATCACCTGCTCTTTAGCTGGTGTTCTTGTAATATCATGTTTTATGATGTAAATATGATATGGCAGTGTTTTGCTGATTTGTTTGTTTATTGACCAAACACCTGCTTTGCCCAAAGCAGACACAAAAATTTGAAGTAACACTCAGAAATATTTTACCATCATAATCATCTTACCCAAACCCTAATGAAAAAGTTCAATCCCTTAATGTGTGTAAAATGTCATAAATGCTTATATTATCAGTAAAATTTATCAGAAAACAGATCACATTTTCCATGCAGGACAAGCAAAGGAGATCTGATGCAAAGTACATGTCCTTTACATTATGGATGTAGATTATTATGATTGTCAAATCAAAGATTTATACAAATAATTAAACAGTGGATCTGATTTCATATGGACTCTGGTAATGCACCTTATCCTTGGTTAGGATGCAGATACATATTGTTCATAGTTTTGATCAAAGCTGAATCACTTAATCCAAACCAGTGTTTTATGAGATATTGACAAGTTGACAGTTATATTACTGACGGTATGCAAATTATCCAGAAGCACGTTTCCTCAGTTTTGCTCTGAAATTGAAAGGTAGGGTCTGTTGAATAAAAAGTATCAAAATTAATGAATGAACGTTATCAAAATTTGAAGGAAACAAGCAATGTTGATTTTGAGAGTGTTTTAGGCATTGATGTAAAATTCCTTGAAGGCACTCTTGAAAGCATTGCCTTGTCTAAAACTGAGTGTTTTAAAATGATGAGTTTAGATGTACGGTATGTGATACAGTTCAGGCTGCAATTTCTGTTAAACCCTCAGCCTTCATTTACAAATTCATGCATGCCAGGGTACATGGCAATTCCTCTTACACACATCTACTATACTTTAATATATTAATTCATACGTGGAGGTCCCCTTAGGCCAAGTTAAGTCATAAATTTCTGGTGTTAACAAAGTCATGTGACAAATATTTCAATCTCCTTATCTGGGAACCAAATGCAATAGCATATTAGAACTTAAATAATAGTATTATTTACTATAATCATGAAACAGTCAGATTGTTCAGGCAATTTTTTAAGACAAAAGTCCGCTAATTTGCATTGTAAATATTTTATCACACTCAGCAACCGTCAGCTCAATGACAGAAGTTTTGAAAGATTATTTGTGTCACACATAGGAAGGATGATTTGTCTAATTTGTAATAAGCAATAGAAACAACAGGTTTTTGATTATTTTAATTCTTTTCCTAAGTCGACTGAATTGGTTAATATTGAAATGACTAACAGTTAATTAGTTAATATTTATGTAATGTAAACTTTGATGTCAGTTTCTGCCCTACTAATTATGAAAGGTGGCTATACCAGTCATCAGCTTGTTTACAAAATGCTGACTGTAGGATGTTCCACACTGTTGACTAATTCAACATATTTCTAATATAGGAAAATCTTTGTTTTTCCAGGATGAATCGGCGTACATTCGTTTTCTAAGTAAGACAAAATTTCGATCACAAATCTATCTATAGCCAGTCAAATATGTGATCAAACGTTTTGCTTACATGTCAACTACAGCTTATTGGGGCTGGTATTTGAAAGCATTAACATGCAAATATCGTTGTTATTAGGATTTTAATTACTGCTACAATTCATAATTAACTCTCTGTCTTTGACCCACACAACATCTCATAACCAGTTTTAATTAATTTATTTACGAACTAAAAGTGATGCATATAAAATACTTGTTTGATTCACTGTGATTCTGGCATAGATGGTGTCACACATATCTGCCATGATGCGGCATCACTTTGTCATTAATTTCCCTGTGATTGCGATGCTGTTCACATTACCATACTGCAATGGTGTTAGAATGGTAGACAATTTCCCTTATGCTTGACTGATATAAACAGTCTTTACAATTTAACACAAACATTCATAGGTTTGGTTTTACCTGTGAATGTTACATTTCAATTTGACACAACATCTGCAATCAGCGTAAATGTTGAATGTTGTTAATAATTGACCTTGAAATATCATATGTAACAAACTCAATGTTCAATGATATCTTGTCAAACATGAACTTACGGATGTAACAGCTTCAATGTCAGCACCGATACCAAGTAGATATTTTACCACTTCACTTTGACCACCCTTAGCAGCATTTATTAGAGGTGTTTTATTGTCCTATAATTGAAAAGTTAAACAAGCAGACACTTCTTTTATTGATCTATAGTTGAGAGTTAAGCAGATAGATGTGTGTTCAATGCATGAGGTATATGTTAAAACACTAATGTTGGTATGTCAGATTTCACAGACTGGATGTTAGGGAGGAAATATATTGAATACTTAAAATATGTTAACTAATAGTCTTGATGTAATAGACATCTGCATAGTTCGATCATAATGCATTCTAATCATTTCAACAAAAACAAGAATGTCATCCAAGTGAGGCATAAATGTCTGATCTGAATGTACTGTAGACATACGTATATTTAGTTCATGAGAGATGTAACTTTGGTTTGTTTTCATAACAGCTAAACTTGAAACAGCTCATATCTGTTTCAAAAAATATAGGCGCTATGTTCATTTTGCTGTGACTTCCTGAAGCCATCATGTTTTGATATTATTGTCAGCTTTTTCTGTTGCATTTATGTCAAGTTTGAGCAAACAAGGTTATGTTTCCGTCAACACCTTGAATTATATCTTTAATTTCATATCATCTTAATTATCACTCAACTTGCGTTCCAAATATTAAAATCAGTAAAGACTATAAGTACATTTAATATTTGAATTTATGAATTTATCTGGTCTTACTGGGACTGAAAAATGCTTCTGACATTTAAACTCATTGTCATACACTATAGTCCTGTTGATCACTGTCAATTGTTGATGAGGCTAAGACCAGTGCTTATATCAAGCTAATTCAGTCTGAAACTTTATGAAACTGGCCAATTCATGCTGTGTTGGAACAAGTCATTGTCAATGACATAGTCCCCAATTGTAATAGGAGTATTAGTCCTGATGGGGCAGGGAAATGAGGTCATTAAGAAGTATCACTGGAGTGTATATGTTCAGATCTATGGACACATAGGTCTATGTCATTGCTCCAAATTTAAAACAAGAGGCATGTAAAAGTTATGGTTCTAAATCAGGAAAAAAGATCAGACCTCTAGCTGTATTGGCCAGCCAAGAAATACATATGTGCATAATAAATGAGGTACAAGATGTGACATCTTAAGGTCTATTATCCTATCAAAATCGAAGCGTAAAGAAATTGTGGTTACTGAGTTATGCATATATATGCATATTTAAGGTCAAAGGTCATCAAGGTCACGTGACATTTTGAAAAAAAAAACATTGTATTGCTAATTAATCCATATATGCCAAAATTCAGACCTCCAGCTCTATTGGCTTGGCCACAATTATATATGGGCATAATTAACGAGGTAAAGCATGTGTTGTCATAAGGTCTTCCATCCTACTCAATATAAAGGACATAGCACTTGTGGTTACTTATTTATTGACATTACCGTGTATTGTAGGTTAAAGGTTATAGAGGTCACATGACATTTTGTCAAAAAAATTCTATCCTATAGTCTATCCCTATATACTAAAAATCGTACATTTACCTCTATTGGCTTGCTCAAAATTAGATATGCACATAATTAATGAGGTACAATATGTGGCGTCATAAGGTGTCCCATCATACCAAATATGAAGGGTATAGCATTAATGGTTCCTGAGTTATGGACAAATATGTGTATTTGAGGTCAAAGGTCACCGAGGTCACATGACATTTTGTCAAAAAAATTGTATTGCTAAGTTATCCCTACATACCAAAAATCAGACCTCTAGCTCTATTGGCTCGCTCAAAGTTAGATATGCGCATAATTAATGAGGTACAATATGTGGCGTCATAAGGTGTGAGTAACCTTGTGTCCCATCATACCAAATATGAAGGGTCTAGCACTTGTGGTTACTGAGTTATGGACAAATATGTATATTTGAGATCAAAGGTCACCAAGGTCACGTGACATTTTGTCAAAAAAATTGTATTGCTAAGTTATCCATATATATACCGAAAATCACACCTCTAGCTCTATCGGCTCGCTCAAAATTAGATATGCGCATAATTAATGAGGTACAATATGTGGCGTCATAAGGTGTCCCTTCATACCAAATATGAAGAGTGTAGCACTTGTGGTTACTGAGTTATGCACAAATATGTATATTTGAGGTCAAGGGTCATTGAAGTCACGTGACATTTTGTCAAAAAAATTGTATTGCTAAGTTATCCCTACAAACCTGGCGCTGTTGATCGGCAGCCTTGGGATTGCTCTCTCCAGTTTTCCAAGTTTTTTGGACCTATTCGGCGATTTTATTGATTCACTTTTGACCTGTAACTTTGTGAATGTTTGCTGTACCGAGTGGTGGTGCTTCCGTCTGATCTAGCGTATTATCGTTGCTGATTTTACCATTGACTTTTCTTGTTCAAGTCGTAGTACAAGGTTGAAAACTATAGCATGGCAGCCCGACGCTAGTTTTCTTTTGCTTGTCGCACCTTCAGTTCTGCTCTGCGGAATGCAACGTACCAATCATATCCGAGAGCCTTTCAGGCCACGTGGGAGAAAAGCTGGACTGAAACATCCCAAACCCACATTCCGAATTCCAACTATTGTTAACTACTATCACACCCGAAAGAACTATCACGGACATACTCGGACTTCAGTATTACAGCATATTCCAACATTCAAACAGGTGGGTGTAATGAATCAACACGCGTCTACCATCAGTGAGAATAATGATGTCGACGGTGTTTACACCGAAAGTTATCAGGATTCGACACAGATACAATCTTTCAGTGACATCTCCGTGTGTACAGATTTTGGGAGCATTAACACAGTGATGAACATTTTTCAACGATCACCCAAAGTGCGCTCAAGTAATCCATCAAATCTCATAACTGTACATCGACAGTCTTCTACATTCATGCCTCACAATATCCAGTTTACTCTATGGAATGCATGCTCTGTAGAAAAGAAGTTGCCATCCGTCTCTGATTCTATAATGCAAAACAAGACTGATGTCTTCGTGGTGACAGAAACATGGTTCAAGGATTCCGATGATAACATCGCAGCACGTTTTTCGTCTTCTCATAATGGTTACACCATACACCAAGTTCCACGTTCAAGAAAAAAGGGCGGCGGTACAGCAGTTATTACTAAATCAAACTTAAAGTTTATCAAGAACAAGACTGCAGCCTTTAAGTCGTTTGAAGTAATGGATGGTAAAATAGATTGTTTGTCAACTGTAATTAGACTTGTTGTTGTTTATCGACCGCCGAGGGAGACCATTACTAATTTCTTAGATGAATTTGCCAAATTACTGGAGAGTTTGATCCACTCACAAGGGAGAGTGATTATCGTCGGCGATTTTAATATTCACGTGGATGATCCGACTAAAAACGATGCTGCAAAGTTTATTGATCTACTCAACTCTATGGCATTGACACAGCATGTGATTGGTCCTACTCACAGTAAGGGTCACACTCTGGATCTAATCATCGCTAGGGAAGCTGACCCGTGTGTTTCTAACATCAGATGTGACTGGCTTTTGCCATCTGACCATGCGGCACTTCATTTTTCGACTGCTTTCACACGACAACTCCCACTGAAAATAGCTAGGTCTTCAAGAAAGCTTGCGAACATCAATATACTGGAACTCCAACAAAAACTTACGTCATCGCTGCAATCGGTAATTTCAATGAGTGACTGTTGTCCAACTGATATTGTAAATTCTTACAATAGTGCTTTAATCGGAATTATGGACGATCTTGCACCAGTTGTTCACAAACAGTTTTTGGACAAAGCCAGTGCTCCCTGGTTTACAGAAGCATTCATCAAAGCACGCCAGGATCTTCGGCGATTGGAGCGACGATGGCGGAAATCCGGACTTGTTGTAGGCGAACAGATTTTTAAATCGGCTCGTTGCATGTATGTGAGTAAACTGAGGGATGCTCATGCTATCTATCACAGAGACCGTATTGTTGGTGCTGATACTAAAACTCTTTTCCGCATCATTGATAGTATCATGGGTACGAAGGGAGCATTGGCTTTGATTAACCCTGATATTGACCCTGCTATATTACCAGATGTTTTTTCAGAATTCTTTCGATCCAAGGTTGATAGAATTCGCGAGAGTTTGCCATTTATTCAACCATCAGACCCTTTGACATTATCAAGTTTTAGTTTGTGTCGTTTTGAGATAATATCTATTGAGTCTGTAGTGAAATTAATAAGTAATTTACCAGTCAATTCCTCTAAGCTTGACCCAATGCCAGCTTCTTTGTTAAAACAGTGTTTACATCAAATTTCCCCTACTATTACACATATAATCAATTCTTCACTCACTAATGGTATATTTCCCCATTCATGTAAATCTGCCATTGTTCGACCATTGCTTAAGAAGCCAGGTCTTGACAGTAATGCATTGAAAAATTATAGGCCTGTCTCTAATTTGCCCTATTTATCTAAGCTGATTGAAAAGGCGGCCTTCAAATTAATTCATATTTGTGTAATAACAATTTATATGCTAAGTCTCAGTCCGCTTATCGCGAGGCTCATAGTACAGAGACTGCATTGGTGCGCGTGCAGAATGATGTGCTGCGTGCTCTAGACAGACGTAATGACGTAATTTTAATTCTCCTTGACCTGTCTGCTGCCTTCGATACCATCGACCACAATATCTTAATACATAGGCTACGCTGTAGGTTTAGAATTGATGGTACTGTGCTTGAGTGGATTAAATCTTACTTGAAGGATAGAACAATGAGAGTTTGTGTTGGGTCGGCGGTATCGGAGGCACAGCCGGTTGAATGTGGTGTCCCCCAGGGTTCGGTCTTAGGACCGATACTGTTTAGTTTATATGTAACACCCCTTGAGGATATTATTGTCAGGCATGGCTTAGATTGTATGTTTTATGCTGACGACTCTCAACTGTATATAACTTGCTCCCGTGACTTTGTTCCCATTACTCAAATTGAGGGTTGTATTAGTGATGTTCGTCAGTGGATGGGTG
>LD351962.1:25145-39182 GCA_001465055.1 Ptychodera flava | reverse complement strand
GGACTGCCTTATACATGGGAGTCTATGGACTGCCTTATACATGGGAGTCTATGGACCGCCTTATACATGGGAGTCTATGGACTGCCTTATACATGGGAGTCTATGGATGTGAAAAGTAAAAGGTCCTCTAACACGGCCAAATTTGATCGCATTGTGAAACAAATCAACGTGCATCTGTATGAGGTAGGGTACTATCCTTGTACCAAGTTTGAACGAAATCACTCCAGGCGTCTCTGAGATATCTGCGTGAATGGACGGACGCACGCATGCACGCACGGACGGACTGACGCACGGACAGACGCACGGACATGACCAAACCTATAAGTCCCCCCCGGACGGTGTCCGTGGGGACTAAAAAAACAAAAGAGAGTGTAATACTTTGCCTGCATTCACAAATACCTAGGGTGGCTGGAAGAATTCAGGGTGGTGGGCTTTGAAAGTTCTGGGGGTGGTAGGGGAGTATGCATAATAATAGTCAAAAGATTATTTGGGTCATGATTCCTCCAGCTTCAAACAAATTCAAGCTGCACATATGTTTCGTAAAATAGGGATACCAATGTTTTGTAATTGGGGAAACACTGGTTCACAAAATATAATCATGATGCAGCCTTTAATTCACATGACCAAAAGACATGCATCTTGAAATGAAGTTCTTTGATATCGTTCTCTTAATGGCTTTTAGACACAATGTTGTTCTACAGATTAGAGATCCTCAGAGGCCTTAGGCCATGTTTACATAACCCATAGACTAATTGAAGGCCAGATGTTTGCAGCACCATGATGAATACATTGAGCTGCAGTGGACGGACATCCATCGATCTATCAATACGCACACACAAACACACACACACTATCGGTACATGCAGACAGGCCGACAGATAGACAGTCAGACAGACAGGCTGGCAGATAGACAGCCAGACAGTTATTCTTATCTACATATCACAAAATAAGAAACAAAACTTCTTACAAAATCTAAGCATTCCATGTACAGAAAATATAGGTATCATTGACTTGAAAAGGTTAAGATTGTTTAATAAAATTAGGTGTTCAAATATTTAAGATGGTTATATAATGGGATAGAATTACCAAAGCTTTTTCCCATTCTGAAAAAAAATCAATTATATCAATGAATATTTACATACCTGTCCTTTGACTTCTTTGTCAATACCAAATGTTTTGATAAAATACTTCACAATATCAAGGTGTCCTTTCCCAGCAGCAAGATGCACTGGAATTGAATTATCCTACCAGTGAAATGAAAAATAATTAATGATAATTAATCCCTGTAAGTAACTGTTGAAGAAATTGTTTACATACATGAAAGATTGCATTGAAACAAATATTCATTGAACTCAATATTTTTTATCAGGCAGGGTGAATGCATTGTGTAACAGTGTACGGCATTATTTTATGGTAATGAATGAACATAATGCCGCCAAACTCAAGAAAGCTTTAGTGGATCTTAAACAACTGACATTCATGTAGGAATCATAATTAAACTTATCACTTGTTATGCATTGGTAGCGTAAATATTTTCCAGAGTCACGATAATTTTACTCAAGCTATGAACTTTGAGAGTGCAGAGATGATTCAAATCTGCTCTGAACCCTTTTTGTAAAAATGGGATAGCTGAAGTCTGACATCCTAATCGGTTTTTTTCCGATTTGATTTTGAAATTATGTATGACCCATATTGTGAGCAAAAAAAATGAAATTTAATATGTTGATCAGAAGTGGTTTTAAACAGGTAACAAAAATAATTTATAAATTGTTTGCATACACAACGCAGTCTGATATCAAAATCATTACATTTTTGAAAAGTACATGTTGTGCTTCATCCTTTCAGGTGTACAGAGTTTCATTTAAAATTGACCTCAGGTGATTGAACCATGTCACAAATTGTCAAGAAAGCTCGTAAAAAATAAGTTACATTAACTTAAAAACATTTGTATATTGCCATGATTTCAAAGATTGTGTCCATATCCTTAATCCAAATACTTGAATGAATTAGTTACAAGAAAGTCATTGGTTCATGAGTGTAAATAATAAAAAGAAAACAGTACCCCCCCCCCCGCTGAAAGACTTATACAGTTCTTCATTAAAACACCGGACAGATCACATCTCAAACTTAAAATACCGTAAAGGGGCAGTGGTGTAATTTTTATTTATTATTCAATTTATTTCTTTTTAAACAGAAAATGTACCTTTGTCCTCCTTTCAGATTTACAAGTTGATTTTGTGTCTATCAAAGTACAAGTTGATGATGAGGATAAGAGGCTAAGTCCCTGATGGTTGTTTGTGATTATATCATGTTTACTATGCCATCAGCACAATGCAAAACAAAAATTTTAATTTAGATGACTTATAATGACATAGTCAAGCAGCTTTGGTGAGAAGCATCACCAAGATGGACTTTTGGAAATAACACATTTCAAAAAGAAGTGGTTAGGTACCAGCAGTCTTTGAACTGATAATATGAAGAAATATATCCACACATTTTGTAGATATTCTGCCCCTACCGGTACATGCCCAAACTAATTGGAACAAAATTTTCTTTTCTATGAACTTTGTGAACCTTAGTTTTCACTGTTTTATTTCCGATTGCAAGTACTATCATCAAGGTTTTATAATTGATAATATTGGCAGTGGATATAAAACAACATTTTCCATTTTGAAATGCTAGAGGATTCATGCAATATATAGCAGTGTTTTCTGAAACAGTGTGATGGTGACCATTTGCTAAGATAAGTAGTGCTTATCTATTAGATCAGCACTACTCATCTTTGAAGAGATGAATAAGACCTGTTTTTAAAAGAAGAAATGTATCCTAAGGCCTTCACTTCAAAGGTTAACCAAATTATGGCGCTTCCTTGGGAACTTGCTCAAATATCTTTGAAGTATTTGTCATGTTTACAGTGATTGCGAGCATTGGGGAAGGTTATACGAGCCTTTACAGTGCATACAGTGTTGTGCAATAAACACTATATATATACAATAAAGATGGATAGAGTACATGAAAATGAAAGTTGCCACAAATTAAAGCACACATTTCAATCTACACTTCTTTTCTGCCTGTTTTGTATTGTGTAGACATTATGGTTGTTTTGTCGACAATAAAATATTTGGATTTCGGTTGATCAAGCAACACTTACAAGGTTTTAAACACTAATGCCATGCTATCTTTTTATTTTGAGAACTCTTTATATGAATATTTCAACATCATAACCTGAGATGTACACACAGCTGTGACTATATTTACTGTTAATTCATAGTACGATACAGTATGGCTTGTTTTGTATGAACCTCTTTTACAATACTCAACCTTAAACATGCTAAAAATTGTATTTTATGGTTTACAAGAACTTTGAAATCTATTGTTTACTGTGTGTAGTATTGGTCAATTAGAAGATAATCATTACTTCACTAACTGGCACACTCTTCCTTTCAATGTTCAGATGTGAAGCACCATAAATTCACAATTTGCACACTTCAAGCAATGGCATAGTTTTTGACTACGTCATTTAGTTGTAAAATGTACATGAATTAAGAGACGGAAAAACTGATGGGATTCTTTTTGAAGATACTCATTTGGGTAATCTACACAAAGACCCTGATGTTGCCAGACTGCAGCCATTTTTGTTGTGTAGATATTGTTGGTTCATTGAGGTTGCAAGGTATCACAGCAATGCTAGCAAATTTTGTTATGTTGATGACTTTGTCATGGTTTTTTGTAATAAACATTGTTTCCAACGAAAAAATTGCCAGATTACTTTAAAATTTTTAGTTCCATAGAGCTACTGTTCACAATGTATAATATAAGCAATTATAATAGGCCTGCGGCATCATTCTGATAATGTTTATTGTCGTTTTGTCAAAATATATTTTCATGTACTGCTCTCATCATTTTTTCTGGAAAAAAAATATCTTCAGGTTTCACAGGCAAAAATTTAGTTTCCATTTGGATTCCTTGTAATGATGTTTTTTGAAGATATCAACCTTAAATATTGCACATTGTGAAATAATTTAAATTTTCTTCCATGGCAAATTTTTTTCTTAAACTGAGAGTACAGCTACTGATATTAACATTGTAGAAGCACTAAAAGCAATATGCCACGTTGGTGTTAATATTATGTTAAGTTCATCAGTGAACAATGGTAAATATAACTGAAGGAATCGATGAATCTGTAAGTACCAGTAGACTGTAGAACGGACGATTCAGTGGAACTAGAGGCATCACATGTCAAAAACTGAGTAAGCTTTTAGCAGTCGGAGGCTCAACTGGAGGAGACAACTTGGGGAACGCTCCTTTACGACTAGTCGGATTGTCATTAGCCTGAAAGCTAATACAGTTATTGCATAAAAAGGGTAACTCTGAGGCAAGACTTAAGACCCGAATAGGCATGTGCGATGTTGTCGGTTGAAATGGTAGGCAAGTCACTGCAAGACTGGTATCCTCGTCAGACGATGGATGACAAGCAGTCCTGCTCTTATAGAGACCGGAAACGTGAAGAAACATCAAGTGCTGAATGATCAGAACTGTTCATCATTTGGAACTTCCCACTGATGCTTCATGAAAGTCTATGCAGAAACGATGCTGATCATGATTAGTAAGTACCGGTATAGTCAGTCTTTGTCCCGTTGAGGCTTGTGAGGGCAAGTATCAGCTGGGTTGTTGGCTTGTATCTTCCATATGAATAGACCTGGATGGCAGATATGATGTTCAGTTTTCCCCTGTAGGTTAGGATGGTCCATAATATGTTTTCATTTACCTACTTGGTAGTCTGCGCAGTACCTTGCCTTGCCCTTATTGTTGGTGTCGGCTTTGCCTAATTTGGTTTGCAGACATCTTGCCTTGAGACGAGAAAAGTAAGAGATCCACGTAACTTGCCCCCTTTCTATGTCACTACTAGCGGAGGAGTGCTATAAGAAGACCATGACTGCAGGACTTTGCGGTGAAATTGTCTCACTTCGGGCCAGAAGTAAATTTCCGTGAGATGGAAGAGGTCTATTAGGTGCTCTGCTCTGTACTGTCTCTGACTCTCTGGCTCTTCATGGAAAATGATGGATAACTCACCTCGCACATGGGCAGGAAGTGATAGTTTTGAGAAATTGCGAGATCAGCTCGACTCCCAGCACTGGCCTTGGAAGTGAACTCGTGGGGCCATGGCACCATATACAACACTTGATCAGCTGCCTTCCTCGAAGCACTCGATTTTAGCTTCTTTTTTATCTTTACTGTGAAATGAAAGCCTTGTAATCTAAATGCCTACCTCTTTGCTTTGTATCTCCGGTGGTTGTCTCTAATTCACTTGAATCAGAGGCGGATGTGGTAGAGCTGGATGTTGACGAGACAACGACAAAGTTTTTTCTTTTCCTTCTTTACAGCAGCCATCACCTTTTCACTCTTTTTCACTGAACTGATTGAGGTCTGAGGAGTCGTATGTGTGGTTTTCCGGTCTTTTAGCTTCTGCTTCAGTTGGGAATATGGCTTGCTCAAATTCAAGTTCCAAAACCAATTGATCATTTTCTTTCTTAATGGAAACCAACAGCAAAGGCCTTTTTGTCACTACTAGTGGAGGGAGTACTATAAGAAGACCATGACTGCAATATTTCCTTTGTTTCAGGTAGAGCTAAAAAGATGGATCATCAGCACATTTGGAACATGGCTGCCTTGACGTTGGTCTTCTTTTTCACCGCTTGGTCCTCTCTGGCTTCACTAGCTAGAGGCAAATGGCTGATGCAAATGACCAGAAGTTGAGAGGATTACTCCATTATCGGTAAAAACTTAACCAGTGGGGCTCTTATTTTCATTGAAAGGTACTTCACAAATGCTGCAAATTCACTTTGGGTGGCAGAACATCGGCAAAAATACGTGAAAAACGATGTGCGAAATACTATACTGCCATGAATGAGAAGACTGAGCAAAAGGTGGGCTGGATCAGAGCCAGTTCGAAGTTCACAAAAAAGGGCGTTAAACTGACCCGGCCCCTCAGTATGACTGTATTCTTACATAAAATTAGCAAGGTCAATTTATTACACAATGTCTGTTAAAATGCATGGCAAATATCATTAATGCCATTTGTCTTATTGTTAGCCTTTCAGTTCAGTCAATCTGATGTTATTGTGCCCTGATGTTTTCAATACTTTCCAGTGTACTAACACACTACCTGTTACAATCATAAGCTTTTCGTTTAGGCTTTGGCAACAGGTATTATGTAAAATTGTGCTTTGTGTCAAGCACAAGTTTACAAAGTGTGCTGTTTGCTATGACAGTTAAGCTTTCATCACACATGTACCAGTACATGCAATTTATTAGCATGGTGAAAACATGTTTGACCCTGAAAATGAAAACAAAAAGCTGCCATTATCTAACACTATTTGGTTGTACTGGTGTTTAGTGACCACAAGGACCTTCACTTGTATTAATTTACAACTTCTGAATAACAGGGGCACTGGATTGTCACAAGTCAAATGAAGCTTATACTACGATTCTACATAAAAAAGAAGGTGAGATTAGGCAATGACTCAGATTCATCATGTTATGAGGCAAGAATTTAATGTTGAGAAAAATGTTGTTTAGTTTCTACTCCAAACGTGCATTGATATAATTATAATCAAGTTGTATATGTGTCACAAAACTAAAATGTCACTATGGATTCACAAAAAATGTATATACGTCCCCTGTATCTTACCTTACAGTTTACAGCATGAAAATAGAAACAAAACTAAACTCTGACAGAATATTCAAGGTCCATCAAAATATTCAAGTAATTGTACTTCAAACCATTTCTATTTCATGATTTAAAACATAGTGTAAGTGCACAAGATTATATTTGTATTTGTGTATTGAATTTTAAGTCTGCAGGCACTACAGAAACAAATTGATGCCACCTAGCACTATCAGGTATTCTTTGTAGACTGTTATTTACTGCTTGTCTCATTTATGCAGCTGTTCACTTCTCTTTGGAACTTTAATAACACAGGAAGTGTCACACAAAATGTTGTCAGATTTAACATAAATTTATATTCACAAGTAAAACAAAATATCCTACATCATCAAAGCTATTCAATTTTAATGCATCTTTATGTGGATTAACATACTTTCATAAGGTGTAACATACTTTCACAATAGTTTACCATTTTAGCAAATCTTACAAGTCAAATCTATTATAATTTTGTAGTAATTTGTAATATGTCGTGCCTGAGCTGCAGCTCATTGTAATAGAAGATGCACTGAACCATGCACACAGTTATTCATAAAACGATTCACATAAACTTCAAAAGAAATATTGTAAGGAAGTCCAAAGGAAAGTTTACATAGTGAACAGAGTAGAGTACAGCAGAACTGTGATCTTTAGGGCACGATTTCTGTTTTAGTTCAAATTCTGTTTCTTAGGAAGCCTTTGCCAATTGCTTTGCAATTGAATTGGTTCTCTGAATGATTCTTCAAAAATTATATGAAAATCTCTCAAACATTAACAAGCAATGAAAATACAGCCTATTACTTTGCCTACTCTTTTATTTGTATTTTTCAATATGGTAACCTGACATGAACACACAGCTATGACAATATTATTACTTTTAATACACACTGAGATGGCCTGTTTTGTATCAATCTCTACAATACTTTACATCATAAATGCTAAAAGTTATTGTTTATGGTCTACAAGAACTTTGAAATCCATGTGTAATATCAGTCAACTAGAATATTGACATTAGTTAACTGGCACTCTTTTTCTTTGAATGATTCCACAGAAATTATGCGAAAATCATACACACATGAACTAGCAAAGAGGTATTTTAAAGAAACTCTAACAAAATACAGCCTATTACTTTGCCTACTCTTTATTTGTATATTTCAATATGGCAACCTGACATGTATACACAGCTATAACAATATTATTACTTTTAATTCACACTGAGATACAGTATGGCCTGTTTTGTATTAATCTCTATTAGAATACTTCATGTCAAACATATTAAAAGTTATCTAGTTTTATTGTTTACAAGAACTTTGAAATCTATTTTACACCCAGTGTAATATTGGTTAGCTAAAAGATTGTCATTAGTTCACTGGCTCTATTTTCCTTTGAATGTTTACATGTGAAGTACCAGAAAGTCACAATTTGCTCATTTCAAACTCTATGGCATATTTCTGGACAACCTCATTTAGTTTTAAAATGTACAAAAAATAAGAGACAGAAAAATTGAAAGGGTTCTTTTTTTAAAGATAATCATTTTTGTAAACTACACAAAAGACAATCATGTTGCTGGGATGCAGCAATATTTGATGTATAGTTATTGTTGGATCTTTGAGTTTGCAAGATCTCACAACAATGCTAGCATTTATTTATGTTGTCGAATTTTTCTTTGTTTTTAGTAAAAATGTTGTTCCCAAAGAGCCAGTCTCAGAATAATTTGAAATTTTTAGTTCCCTAGAGATACTGTTCAAAATAATAATATAATAATTAATATATAGGCTAGCATTATTTTCATCATATTGTTTTCATTTTGTCAAAAATATAGTTTCATGTACTGTACTGCACTACTACTGTCTGTCATCATTTTTTGCGGAAAATCTGTTCAGGTGTTACTGCATGGCTAATAACTGAAATTTTCCGTTTAGGTTCCCGTAATGATGTTACTTGTAGATACCATTCTGAAATATGGCACATTGTGCAATACTTTATATTTTCTTGTATAGCAATATTTTTTATTTTACTGAGAGTACAACTGCTGATACTAGAATTTTAGAAGTTCTCAGTGCAATATGCTGCGTTGGTGTTAATATCTGATGCTAAGTTCTGAAAGAATACATGAATCTATCATTTTATCATAATAAATGCACAGCAGCCAACTGTACTAG
Source organism: Ptychodera flava (assembly GCA_001465055.1). NCBI lineage: Eukaryota > Metazoa > Hemichordata > Enteropneusta > Ptychoderidae > Ptychodera > Ptychodera flava. The sequence goes on along the minus strand of LD351962.1, from coordinate 30,317 downwards.
ATTTTCCCTTCTTAAGATCAACTGCAAGTAAGAATTTCAAAGCATATGGCTCTGGACAGACAAATTAAAAACAAATTATGTACCGATAAATGACCTTATCAGATCACAAAACAAACTGACATACAGTTGTATGCCTTGACAAAAGGGTAAAATGAGAATCAAGACCAGGAACATTTAAGACACTGCCATCTTGTGATACAGATCAAAAGTGATGCTTTGACACAACAAACAACTTGTAAGTCAATGCATATACCGTATTTAGCACTACGATGCAGATTGACACATCAACTCTAATTCCAAATGCTTAACCAGTGATATTTTAAGATATTTTCCATTTAGACTAAATAACTGCAATATTATGCCGTTTGTGTTGAATGTAACAAATCTTCTTTGTGTGCAATTCTTTGACACACCTTTACCAATGATTTTACAGCTTATCTTAAAATACAGTGGTTTCTTTTCACAGACAATATAAATAAAATTTGTTTGGTTCTCTCTACTGCACATTCTTTGACTCTGAGAAGGCCATAATTTATCAACAAAAATATTCAAAAAATGACAAACTTTGTGATAGTTCATGTGTTACTTCAACTTTAATTATTTGGATATAGAAGTCACACTCTATTTGAGACCCTATGTAAAGTTATCCCAATTGTTTACAGCGTATTTGAATAAAATACATCCTAAAGGCCAGCATGTAAACAAATCGGCAAACGATTGAAGTACACACATGTCTTTCTGCTTAAGGAGATAGTTACACTTACCTTTGTGAGAGCTTCTATGTTCGCCTTAGCACCAATGAGAATCTCTGCAACATCTTTATGGCCATTTGCGGCAGCATAGTGCAGTGGAGTAAAACCATCCTGAAGAGTGAAATATGAAAACAATGAAGAACACATATTTGTATACAATTATGAAGATAAATTCAGAACCCATCGATAATACAAATAATATATATCCTTTGAAAAGATTACTGGCATTATTCGTAGATCTGAGGGACAAAAATTCTCACAAATGAAATTACATAGCATGACTGTATAAGAACTAGTCTTTTTTGAACTCTTTAAACATTACTTGAGTAGGCACAATCCCCCTGTGTAATAAAAGATGTGCTCTTACATTGGGATTAGTTTTTTTTCAAGAACATTTCTATCAGTTGAAAAAATAATTGGAAAACAAAACAAAGATACACAGCAAGTCATTTCCCTTTGGCCAGAAAAAATAAGCCTTCAAATATTTTCTTGATGAGTAAAGAGATATAGCAAAAATACAGTATGATGGATCAATATGGCAAACAAGTTTATTTCGTTGAACTGGTATCTTAAAAGATATTTTGCGTCAAGGATACTTTATCTTCCTTATATGGGTATTACTTTAGTTTGGACTGCTATGCACTTTGCTAGTATCAAACACTTACTTTTGGACTAACCATTATCAGATTAAACCATTTCACTGTTGTCTTATCATAGTGGTGGATGGGAAGATGACAGTATGTTTACTGTTCTACACAGAATGTTGATAATCTGTCGTCATTCGAATGATGAGAAAATGAAGTTCAGCCATGGTTATTGTAATCTTTCCACAAACATTATTCACTATAAATGTTGCATGGGACTTTGCTTTCTGAATAATATTATCAGAAGCAAACAAAAGTAGTTTGGATGGCTTATTATTAAAGTATCAGATACACAAAATAGGAAATGTTATATTCTTGAAAATATTATTTGGCATTTTTTTGAACTCTAGAAAAGCACTCCTCGTATTTCAGCCAACTTTCTATTTTGATATTTGAAAAATGTGATAAAATATGTTTTGACTCCCATTTTAAGTACAACAAAAGGCACTCATTTGTCTGTTTTTATGGGAATAAAAATTGAAAAAATATAGGAGAAAATAGGCATTGTTTTTTTGAGAATATTTTAGGCATTGATATAAAATTCCAAGAAAATACTTCCAAAAGTATTGCCTTTCACTAAATGTGAGTGTTTTAAAATGATAAGTTTAGCTGTACGTGATACAGTTCACACTGCAATGTCTGTTAAACTCTCAACATTCACTTACAAATCTAAGTGTACCAGGGTATACGTCAAATTCCTCTTTTACATACATTTGCCATGCTTAAACATATTTGTTTATTGCCAAATGTCCCCTTAGGCAATTGTTCAATTTCTGATGTTAACAGAGTCATTTAACAAAATTATTCAATCTCCTACTCAATAAACCCACTGTTATTGCATGTGTGAATGACAACGACAACATATTTACTCTAATTAGGGAAAAGTCAAATAGTTTGAGTAACATTTCAAATGAAACAAAGTCAGCAATTTTATTGTGAATATTTTTAAATTATCAGACTAAGCAACTCTCTCAATGACCGACGATTTGAAAGCTTTTTGTGCCTCCATACACACAGGGAATGAGAAGGGATGGTTTTCGGTGAATTGAAATAAATGATAGAAATAGCAGATTTGTTCTTAATTTGACTGAATTTTGCTAAAATTAAAATTTTACACATTCAATGTGCTGTAGACTTTGATTTCATTGCCAGTCTTACTAATGATACAAATGGCTACACCAGTCACAAGGTTTTCTTACAAAATGCAGACTGTTTGATGTTGCAAATTGTTGACCTTGCAACATACCTTTAATGTGGGAAACTCAATGTTTCACAAGGACAAATCTGCATACATCAGTATTCGTTCTAAATCGGACCAATTTTTGAGCAACTCTATCTGTAGCCAGTCAAAATGAGTTAGCAAACCCTTTGCTTCCATGTCATCTAAGAGTTCACATATTTGATTCAACATTGGTGCTGATTATTAAAACCATTAATAAGTGAATATTGTATTAATTAGGTTCAAACACACAATTTCATTTACCTTAAATAAGTGGAATTTATGCATCTAAACTTGACCTATTCTTAATATCTTTTAATTTCCCATGCTATAAATTGTTTATTCAACAAACTAAGTTTTAGTGGTAAAGAATACCCTCTGATTTTACTTGTGTCATAATATTTAAGCTTGTGGCTTTAAGTAAGCACACACATAAAATATTTAATCCAAATAATTGATCATTTTCAGTCTTCCCTGACAAATTTATGTCATAAAAACAGAACAATCATATCTGGCACTAATCAGATTCCAAAGTCATACAGAAAGATTATTTTCCAGTAATTTTAATTGATATTCTATGTGATATATATTCTAAGACAAACAAAGCAACAAACGATCAGAAGACAATGGTTAGGGAATAAAATTAAAATGCTTTTTCACTACCTCTCATTTGAAGCATTAATATTTACTTGGTAAATTGTCTTAAAATATCATTATTTGTGCCTCTGGGAAAATAATTCACGGGAAACAAATGTATTTATAAAAAAAATGTCACCACTTGTTTATTATTTCATTGTTTACTTTTACAAAAATGCACATATTGAACTTCAGTTGCATCACTTCACTTCATGCAGCCATGAGTATCACAAACTGCCTGCTATTGTGCATAGAATGTAATTTTTCCCTAATTGGGTATATTTTCCTTATTCTTTATATTTCTTTAAGCCTAACATAATTTTTTTCTCACCAAACAAAAAACATCCTAAATGATTTTGGATTCGAACTGTATATTATAAACTCTTTTGTAATAATATCAATACTGTGTCACAGACTGCCTGGTATGGCACAGCATAGTCAGCTACCATATTGCACTTATCTACACCAATAATGAGATGTAATTTTCCCTAATCTGATATTTTTGTCTTTATTCTCTTCTTAATATTTGTTTACGCTCGAAATTCATTTTTTTCTCGCAAACAAAAAATCCTAAATGAACCTGCATTGAAACCGTTGAACTACTTTTGGGATAATGCCATTACCCTGTCAGCTAATTGCCAATAATTTCTTTTCTATGGTCACTTGAGAGGAACAGCATTCCCACTTACGTAAGAGGCAAATACTAAATGATCACTCGGTCTAAACATTTATACCTTCCACAAAGTTGTAAATGAATTACAAAGACCGCATAGACACGTACTGGCTCAACACTAATTCAACTGACTTTGAGCTTGTGTTTATGAAAATGATTTGCGTAATCCGTTCTGACTGTACAGACGTTGCGCTTGTGTGTTAATTTTCATTGTTTGGTTGATTATTCCCACAGTCCATAGAATATCGAATATCAACGTAAAAATGTCCCAACACACTAAAATTAATGTCACAGACACAGGCTGTGGTGAAGTGGAATGACCGACTTATGCATGTGATAATACTTAATGAAATGCATGGTTTGATTTAGGGCACTAGTGGACTATATATAACTCATGATATAGCTGCAATTTGGAAGCATTTAATTACTCTCCAATGTGAAAGTCCATATATAATTCGCTGCATGCTTTGTTTACAGAAATAGTTGCATGAACTTGGAGCCTTCTAAAAACCAGAAAATATTTCCATTGAATCAATTGAAAACATGCAACTTTTTTATGTAATTCACAAGAATTCAACATCATTTAATACATTTATTAAATTTTAAAATATCATGAAGAAACCTAACATAAATAGAAATAAAATTTCATTCTAAATTGTTGTTTAATAACACGTTCAAGTTGTTAATTAAGGACCACACAAGTATTTCCTGTTATGTCTTGTACAATTTGACACCTCTTTGCTCCAAAGGATAGATAAAACAGAGCCCCTTGGCCATCTAATGATTTGCTGAATATTAAAAGGCCCGGTATAAAGAGCAAGTAATGACTTAATTTTCTCTAAGTATAAGCAAACTGTGAAATCAACCAAACAGCCTCAATGTTCCATTCTCACAAATAATTTCTGAATAACTGATACCCTTTATTGAGACACTAACAATTACATGCCAGACTCAGCCGCAGCTCACAATTTGACAACAAAGTTAAACTACATGTTAAGATATCAATACCTTTTCAGCACTCTTGAGAAACTTACATAGAAGTTTATGTTCAATAAAATAATCAGCATTTCCAAATAAAGTAGTCTCTAAGTTACAGTTTTCAGTTGTGTTAAACTCTGAAGTAATCAATTTACACTTTGTATCAAAATAATCGCAATCATACCAATCCATAATCCAATGACAGTAGGTCGGAATTCGGAAGACAATAGTTGTAAACATAGACACAAAACAGCACAGAACAGACAGTAA
>LD351962.1:0-16002 GCA_001465055.1 Ptychodera flava | reverse complement strand
TATATATATATAATTGTATTTATAGTTCATGAGTGATCTTTTGTATTTTTTCATAACAGCTGAACGTTGAAAGGCTTACATTTGTTTGAAGAAAAATATGCCTCTTGGTATTTCTGCAATGACTTCCTGCAAAAACCACGATTTGATTATTTTCTGCTCTTTCAATCTCATTTTGTCTAGCTGGAGCTATTTCTGTCAAAACCTTGAATGCAGTACCTCCAACTTCGTAATCTTTCGCGCTAGCGCTCGCCAAATTCGCTAACGGGAAATGGAATTTCATTTGGCGATTTTATTTTGCACCCAGTTTGTCACTTTGGCGAAGCCTGATTTTGGTCTTGCCGGCAGCTTCGATCGTAACGTATAGGCACAGTCCCTCCACCGCGACAGCCATTTTGTTTGAGTGTTTACATCGCGCTCAATCTCACGAGACTTGACCAATATATGCGAGATTTTGTCGTCATCGCTGTAAATTTAAATAAATGTAGCAAACATGGCGTCGCGGGCCATGGCTCGCGCCCGCGACGCAGTCACTGTTCAAGATGTCGGGGAAACGGAAAGCGGCATTGAAATCCAAAGATATATCGTCATATTTTGGCGGTGGTAATTGTGGCTCAGATGTTGTCAAAGCCGATAGCCAGACTCAGCAAATCAAGAAGAAAGGCCGACTCGAAGATAGTGGATCAGCGGAGAGCATCGGAAGAGCAGTGAAGTCTAAGTGGCTCAAACAATTTCCATGGCTGAGACACAGTGACGGTCTTCTGAAATGCCAAATGTGCATCGATAATAAATTCCACAACGTGTTTACTGAGGGGAAATCTGACGTTTGCCCGAAAAAGGATGATTTGGTTAAACATGAACGATAACTGGTCGGTTTATTGTACGGGGGAGACTCGTGGTCGTGCAATGTTGTTTTGGTACATGTTTTGACTGTTGCGATGGTGACGAAGTCAGTACGGTGAATTTCAAAGGAGCTCAGAAAGTTGTAAGGTTGATTTATTTTCGCCAAAATGTGCGGAAAACTAAATCACGAATTCCGTTCTGTCCTTGGTATCTTTCTACAGGGCAGCCATGGATCAACCACAGCAGAAGCAGAACTTGAGGCGAGCAACTACTACGGCGTATTCCAAAGTGAAAGATACCATTATAGCTCACATGAGAACCGTCTACACGATGGCCAAGGAACAGATGGCAAACAGAAAGATAGAGCCCCTGCTCGACATGCAGATACTAAATGTAAGTATTCCTTCATTGCTAAGTTCTGAGAATACAGGCCTAGTTCTGAGTGTGGCAACTAATAAATGTAGAATATTGTCGGATGTAACAACTTGTGTTGTTGGTAAACAATGTACTGTTTACCAACCTTTTCTCCACATAACACAATTGGACAGAGAGTCTAAATTGAGTTTGTTGTTTGTTTGTTTGTTTTAATGAACAGTAGCTGTAAATTCTCTATTTGGTGGCTTTTTTCATATTTTTTTTTGTGTTGTGGACCAAGTATTCTGCTTGTGAACACAGTCTATACATTACATGTAGTCATTATTGTCATTCTTGGCAAATTAATTTGAGTCTGTACTTTAACACTAAAATTCACATTAGCAATAACTAAGCCAAATAACAAATGTTGACTCAACATGACTGACAATCTTATTTTTTGTGTGTGTCATTTTAGGGATGTCAAGCATTAAGTAATCTGCAAGATAATTCGAGGTTCCACTACAGTCACCATAAATCTTTGGATGAATTCTACCAGTCAATAATGACAGTGATAGAGAGGAACATATTAAATGATGTGAAGTCATGCCCATTTAAAATATATGCTAAAAAGCTAGACGAGGCAACTGATGTATCAAATTTGTCTACATTGATGTTGTACATTCGATTTGTCAACAACGATGGCAATGTAGAGTCATATTTCCTTAGTGTTCGAGAACTTGCTGACTGTACAGCCGGTGAAATCTATAAAATTGTGTCTACATTATTAGATGAGAAAGATTTAGATCAGTCAAATTTGATATGTCTAGCAACAGATGGGGCAAGCGTAATGACCGGTCATAAAACAGGTGTAACTACTAGGTTTAAGGACAAAAATCCTTACTTGGTAGCAAACCACTGCCTAGCACATCGCTTAGCGCTAGCCAGTGAAAAAGCAGCTAATGAGGTACCCTATCTGGTGAAATATATCAGAGATCTCAACCAAATTGGTAAGCTTTTGAAATTTTCTCCAAAATTACTTAGGAGCTCGGAAAGTGCAAAACTTTGTCACAGTGAGGCAAATGCACAAAAACCGAAACAGGTGTTCTTTACAAGGTGGTTGTCCTTTGGTGATTGTGTTGAAGCCATGGTAGGATGCCTAGACAGCATTATAGCATGGCTTGTACAAACCTCAAAGGAGGGTAATCATAAGGCCCTGGCTAGTGGCTTACTTAAAAGACTCGGTACTTATCAGTTCATTGCCATGACATACTTTTGTGCAGATGCCATTGGTTTGCTATCCAAGTTGTGTAGAGTCATGCAGAGTGAGATTGTCATATATTCTGACATTAAACTTCAAATAAATGCCACAGTAGATGCATTAGAGTCCTTACTCACTGTCAATGGCCCACATTTTAGTGAGTTTTTAGAGTTGATTCCTGATGAGCCACCCACAGACGGCAACAAATGTGCATTCAAATCCCATGAGATTAGAGATTCTCAAAGTGAAAGAGAGAAATTTGAATCAAACAGATAGAAATTCATAGAGCAACTTGTGACCCATTTAAAGGCATGGTTCCCTGATAGTGGATTGATGGACTCCTTCAGTGTACTTGATCCACGAAATATTCCTGAGAATCCAACTTCTGACTATGGATTAGAGAAACTAAAAATTCTAACTGATCATTTTGGTGTTGAAAAGAAAGACAAAGAGGGTGGAGTCCATCAATCCATTATCAGTGACACTGAAACCATACTTCAATGGGCTCTTGTGAAGTCTCTGATGGTACAAAAAAGGACCATGAACACACAGATATTTTTCAGGGAAGTTCTGATGAAACAAAGAGAGATTTTTCCAAATCTTTGTCAGTTGTTTGTTGTTGCACTTACCTGCCCTGTGACATCTGTGAGCTGTGAGCGAGGATTATCACAATACAATTTGACAAAAACAACTCACAGGAATCTGCTGACTATTCAGCATATTAACAATCTTATGATGATAAGTATTGAAGGACCGCACATCATAGAGTTTGACTTTGATGCAGCATTTGATGTGTGGATTCGTATGAAAGACAGACGGGCTTTTGCCAACATGCAAATGAAAGTTACTGAGAATTATATCAGAGAGGCGGAACATAGTGTAGATGTAATAGAGTCTCAGCTTGCCAGGTTGACTGATGGAATTAACACACTAGTTAAGGAAACTGAGATGTGTTAGGAATGTATCTTCTGTTCTGTCATCATCTGTGTAGATTGACCAGAATAACTGTGCTTTTATTGCATATCATACAGTGTTATGTAATGGGCTGGTCAATCATTTGTACCTTTGAAGTACTGTTGTAATAAACAAAAAAGGTCCAGGAAACTCATTTGTGTTGTATTTATTTTAAAGTAGAAGTAAATGTTCATATTTGTCATTTATTTGTCAAGAAGGATAAAATTGCGATGAAAAAAAATGGCTAATCAGTTTCCGATTTGGCTAATTGAATTCAGGTGACATTAGCCAAAATGGCTAATGCTTTTTAAATCCTACCGCTAACACTGTCAATCAACTTGCATTCCCAATATTAAATACAGAGACTTAGATCATACTGACATGAATATCTGTGTTTATCAGGTCTTCCCTGTTAGAGTTGAAAATTTCTATTGACATTTGAAAAAGGTTTCAGTCCATTATATATTCCTCTGTCTTTATCAAACTAAGTGACTAATTAGCTATTTGATAAGCCAGCTCCTATTCTCATGTACATACGACAACAAAGGAGTTAAAATTCTAAAAATGAAATATAAACACTTCAGGTATGTCAAAAACAAGTTTAATTTAATTGACAATATCATAAATATTGCATTGTAAAAATAAAGGTTTTCAAATCTCAAAGTTGGTCTTATACGGGGATAAAATTCCTAAAGCATTTTTCCACTCTTTTAAAAAATTAACTACTTTATTGAAAGAAAACTCACATTTCCTTTGACTTCTTTGTCAATACCAAGAGTTGCAACAAAATACTTCACAATATCAAGGTGTCCTTTCCAAGAAGCAAGATGCACTGGCATTCTGTTATCCTGGAAGTGAAATGGAAAATCGTTATTGATGTGTAATCAACTTGAAAGCAACTGTTAAAGAATTGTTAAGCCTCAGATAATGACAAGTTGCTTTGAATCTCTACCACATTAAACTTGTCCTTCCAATGTTTCCATTCGTATTCACTGATTAGATTGTAACAAATTAACATAATTTCGTGAAAGTCATTGAAAATACAAGTTGGAAACTTGATCAACATACACTAATTTAAACCCAGCACTTGTAAAGTGTTGCATATTCAAATGATATTTCAAAGTCAATATACCTGTAATTAATTCTACTTTGAGACTGCAGTTATGGTCCATAATTCTGCTTTGACATCTTTTTGTTTTCTTACATTGTATTTGTTACAAAAACGGTATAGCTGATCCTCATTGATCATTTCTGATTTGATTTTCAAATTATGCATGACTCTTATGACGACCGCATTTGAAATTCAATATGTTGCGTAGCCTTTGAACTGTAACAGATAACCTCATTTGTTTGCATACACAAGACAGTCTGATTCAGCTATCAAAAACACTATAATTACTCTTGAGAAATACAATCGATTATCCTGCAGATGAAATGAAAGATCATTAAATATGTGTAAAAGGACTTGTTTAGCCTTAGATAATGACAAGTTGCCATTTAATTACAAAAACTGTGTCTTTTTATAGTCCAGTCAATTTAGGGTTTAACTCGGGACTAATTGCAACAAAAATTATTTCATGACCTATGGGAAGGTTCCACTTGCATCATATAAAAAGTGTAAGAAAATCTAAGTGGTGCAAATGGGATAAATTTGCACATATTCAAAGGAGCTATATGTTGTTTTCAAAATGCCTGCTATATTCACAGTTGGGCATGTAAACTGAATTCTGGTTAATTTTTTTTGCCATACAATTAAGTAAGGTTCAACAAGTTATTTATTAAAAGTCTGGAACAATAAGTGTCATTAATTACTTTGCATATATTATTGTTTCGATTATTTCTGACCAAATGAAAGTTGCTAACTCTGTAAACAAATTGTTTCTGTATGAATTGGTAAACTCTAAAGAATTAGCAATTTAACGACAAAACAAAATTAAAGGTTGACCTAAGTACCATGCTGATTATTTTAATGCAAAATATGCATCTGTCAAGGCCTAATTTGCATAATTGACAAAAATTGTCTTCTGAACACAATATGTGTACAACATCTTCCATTGACATTTTCCGGTTACTCAGAAATGTTACAGATAAAGAAAATATTTCAACATATTACTATATTTTCGTAGTTTTTTTTTCTTTTATGAAGGTAAAGGTTATTTGTAAAAAATCATGTACATGGGAAGTTTCAATGTTTTGACAGCCGTTATCATTAGTTTGATAGGAAGGTTCTACTTGTGTCATACAAAAAGTATAAGAAAATCTAAGTGGTGCAAATGGGATAAATTTGCATATATTCAAATTAGCTATATGTTGTCTTGAAAATGCCTGCTATACCCTGTTGGGCATGTAAACTGAATTCTTGTGATTTTTTTGCCATACAATTGAGTAAGGTTCAACAAGTTATTTATGAAAGTCTGGACCAATAAGTGACATACAAATTAATTTATTTGCATATATTAGCTCATTGTTTCGATTATTTCTAACCGAATAGAAGATGATTTTCTCCTACACGGTATTCAATTGTAGAACAATTTTGTATGTTTTTGGCCATTATTTGAAAATCGTAAATCCACATGATGGAAAAATTCAGTTACAAATAATTGGTTCCCGACATCTAACAGTTGTGCTTTTGAATCATCATTCTCATAATTGATTTCTCACCAGCATAAATACAAACATCATTACAATCACCATGATTGTGGTGGCAAATGATTGTCATGATGGTAGTTATCATAATCATAAATTTCATGTATCTTCTTTCTCTAGATGGTTCATTTGTTTACAACCAAAATCCTTTTGTTGGCAGCAGAAAGTCTCAGATCTTGCATTCTAAAGGGGCTATATTGGCTACTGCAGTTCATTGCAGAACCAATGAAAATGGGAAAAGGAGTACCTCAACGAAAATGTGTGAGGCAAGTGGTGATACAGTTGTGCCCCGAATCAGATCTTAGTTGTGTAAATATCACTCAAGGGATATTTATGTGATGGAATTTCCATTTGCAGCTTACAAACTTTTGTATTATTACCAATAGGATTGATCATTATAGGAATTGACAAGTTGACCAATCGTGGTAGGGCTTTCACAAGATTTATTAACAATATGACAAATATTATTTGATTTGATATCATAAATGTTACCTCTTAATTAATAAAGTCATTAAAGGCAGCTTTAATGATGCAATATCCCTTCATGTTTTGGTTTCCTTCTTTCACAATTATACAAATTACAAAGGGTAGCTAGACTCTGTAACATTATGAATTGCATCCAGATTAAATGTTGCTTTTTACAGAGATTTAGATTCTCATAATTTAGTCAACAGATGTTTATTTTTCCATTATGTTCATTTTGTGTCACATTAAACAGGAAGTTTATCTGTTCAGTCCAGTATATGCCTTTCAATTAAAGTTTAATTGTTATCTCCAAGAAATTTCATAATTTTGAGAAATGCAGTGTCCTTTGATTATTGCCAAGTCTTTTATCTGTTTAGGGATAACCTTTGTTCATTACATATTTCCTGGCAATGGACTTTCTAGTATAATAATTGTACTTGTATATGGTGATATGTCGCATTAAGAGGCAAGTTGCACAGTCAAAAGTATATCTGATGTACCAGTGACCACATAATCTGGAAATTTTACCAACACTTAATCTTTATAAGAAATAATAGTGAGGGAACAAAATAGAAGAAGCCGTTAGTGCTGAAAACTAAAGTCTAGAACAAAGCGTTGATTATTTTGCCAGGACACAGTCCCTCAACACGGCCATGAATTTGGCTTGCATTGACTAATTGCTCGGGAACAGTGTATTATTTATTTCGTAATGACATGGCAAAATCACAAGTATTTTTAACACAAATAAAACACAAGTAGCTCTCACGATATATCATATGAAAATGTGAGGAAAAAGTCAACTTACAGCACAAAAGGCTGATAATAAGGTTTTACATTCTCATAGTCGGTCTCAATAAATGACTCCATACCTATATACCAAAGGGACCTATGTACCAAATATCAAATCTATCTGACCTGTCGTTTTGAAGATTTTTAAAGATTTTTTGACAAAAAGTGTCAAAAATTGTCTTCAAAATTGTCACCCTAAGTAAACTGCATACCAAATTTCAAAGCAATCGGAAGTGCAGTTTCAGAAAACATTTTTTTACCAACAGCAAACATTGCCCCAAAATACAAATATGCAAATTTCACAACGATTTGAACAAAATTATATGACGTCACCCCAAGTAAACTGAATATTAAATTTCAAAGCATCGGACTCTCAGTTTCAGAGAAGACGGCAATTGTTGACGGACGACGGATGATGGATGGACGGACGGATGGAGGAAAATCTGCCTATTTGATAAGCTCTGTGTCGCTGACAGCGGAGCTAAAACACTAAAATATGATAAAAGTCAGGACTGAGAAACCACCTTGAAATGGTCACTGATGGCAAAGAATAGTTTATGCGATGTACATGACTTTAGTGCATACCAGCTGGTTTATGGATGCAACCCCAAACTACCATCTGTACAAGTTGATAAACCACCTGCCATGGAAGGTGTCACAAAGAGCAACGAAGCAGCCAAGCATATCATTTCTCTGTATGAAACTACAAAATGCACTGAAGTTGGATGCTTGCAAAGAATTGGACAGGCACTAAGAAAACCACAAACGCCAACATCTGGTCACACAACATTGGTGACAAATACTATAAACAAACAGATAGTGTACAGTGGAAGGGACCTGGTCTGAAGAACAATCATTAGTTAAGAGAGCGCTGTGATATTTGTGAGACATGGTGGGACATTTGTCAGAGTACATCAGTGCTGACTACAGAGGTCCAGTTCTGATCTGCAGATGCATATGTTATAACAAGTCATCGCTGATGACGGAGTCCCCAGTTGTACCATTAATTGACATGCACACGCACACTACAATGCAATGCCTATGTACCAAGTTTGAAAGAAATTTTAGGGATAGTTGAGTTATGGTTCAAAAACATGAAAAAATCACAACAAAATGGCTGCCAGGCTGCCATATTGCATCGTATCACAAAATAAATTGACGTGAATTATATGCCATAGTACTTTATCCCAACATTGAATGAAATCAGATCAGGAATAGTTGGGATATGGTACAATTGCAACAAAATGGCCGCCCAGCGGCCATATTGGATTGTATCTCGAATTAAATTGACATGCATATATATGCCATATTACTTTATCTGTGTACCAGCATTGAACGAAGTTGGTTCAGGGATACTTGAGTTATGGCTCAAAAACATGAAAAAATCGCAACTAAATGGCTAACTGGTGGCCATATTGGCTTGTATCGCGACATAATTTTATGGTCATATGTATGCCACAGTACTTTATCCTTGACAACAACAGTTCGAAAAAAATAGCATCAATGACACTTTGCTCACATTTGATTACATGTGGAAAGCCAGAATGAGTGTATATACATGATATTCAACACGCTTCTAAAAGCTTGTGATATTCATAGTCAAGTTCATTTGAACAAATTTTGATACACCGTCCATTGAAGTTCGAAATAGTTGGTAACTTGCAACTGTTGATCACACACACTTACACAATACCATGCAACCTAGTACATCATAACTAGTGATAAAATCAGCCATACCAAAGTAAACATGTCCCTTATAATATTGTAATGCATTCTAACCGACTTTCAAAGCATCAAACCAGGAATTTGTGTAGAAACCATTACTTGACTTACACAGACAAGCAATTCCATAAATATACAATATGACAATAGAAAAAAACAAAATTCTTCAAAGCAAAGTTGGAACATTTTTTTCACAAAAATTGTCATATTTACATCCAGAGCTGTAAGACTTTGTAACTAATAACCTGACCTTGTTGGATTAAGCAGCAAAGTTACTGACTACACAGATGACACTTATCATGAATATACTTATATTGTCCTGCATCTTAAAATGAAAGACTGGTTGTATACAAGATCTTTACACCATAACTTCTTTTAGATTCACTCAAAGGAACTTCCATGACACACCTTTTGCACAATGTGGTATGTTAGCTGCCTTGCCAAGATAACCTGACCAATGTTTATTCACCAAGTTTTCACTTTTGTTGCTCAGTAGCATTTTAGTAACCCTGACTTCATTTGAACAAATACTATTTTACAGTTGAGCATGTACATGTATCTACCACAAATTCACAGGTAAAGTGTGCAGCAATTCTCAATCTTTTGCAATTTGACCAGGGACTTCAAGAATATCATATTTGGCATTTTTGAAAAAATAAAACATGCAAAACATGGTACCCCAAAACTTCTTTTAAACACAACATATTGATAGCTCCATGCTATTTTTTTTGTAAAACAATGTGTCAGCTGCACTGCAAACTTCTGTCTTCCAATTCGCTCATATTTACTTATAATTTCATCAATATTTTGATATATGGTAATCAAATTTGATACCTGGTATCTGACCTGTGACTCTCAAAAACAAGACCTTTGACAAAAAGTCGGTAAATAATTCAAAAAAAATACATATATACGAATTTTATGTTTCTCAATCAAACTATTGCATACGTTGTTCCTCCTATCATAGGTACCAAATAATAAAGTAATCACTCTCTTATCAATATAAATTGCAGATTATGAAAAAAATCATGTTTTTTTTTTATTCTTTTATCAACACCTACAAGATTCCATAGATTATAGATAACCATCTAAGCATTCAGAAGTTGGCCACATTTAATATGGAAATTATTCAGTTATGAGCTCCACAAACTTGGTCTACAAAACAAATGGTGAATGGATGGACATACAGACAGACTGAAATGTAATACACAGACTGGCTGTGATGACATTGGCTTCTTAGTGTGCTTTGGCCCATGAAGAGTGCTAAATATATAACAAACAGCTGGATGTGATGATAAAATAGTTATATATACACGCACTCAGGGTGAATATTATACATCAATTTGATTACTTTCTTGTCCTCTTTCTACTTAGTATGTGATAATGTTTGAGACAATAAACACGAAAGACAGTTATGTGGTGGCAAATACAGACAAGCAGCTACCTTTTCTTGATTTTCAAGAACAATAGATAACCTTGACTGCAATGCTTAACAACATGCAACCAATGTTTACATTTTGCTCATACACCAGATACACAGAGAAATTTCAACATACAACCATCAACTCAAAAACCCTACAGGGAAAAGCAAACATTGTTTTCTTCCGGTGCAACTGGTGCATCCACTTTGGAATAACTTACAAAACCAATATGTCACAAGGGTGATGGCACTGAGATCAACTTAAGATTTTTAACTGTGGTGAACTTGACTATTCCTTTCAAATCCTGACCTGACTTGGAATCTTCAACTGAGATGCAGTGCATTGTAAAATGTGTACACAAAGACATGGGGGTGGACCTTGTGATATCTGGGGGGGGGGATCTGAAGATTGATGAGGTAGCATTATTTTCTACCTGATCCACTGTACAGTGTTTTGTTCCAATCTTCCACCTTTTCTTTTAGTCAAGCCTTTTCTGGCAGATTCGTTTTTCACTGACATTTGCTTGGGATCTTTTTTTTCTGAAAATCTTTCAGATTCCCCCA
The DNA here is from genome assembly GCA_001465055.1 of Ptychodera flava. Classification (NCBI taxonomy): domain Eukaryota; kingdom Metazoa; phylum Hemichordata; class Enteropneusta; family Ptychoderidae; genus Ptychodera; species Ptychodera flava. The sequence continues at coordinate 4,990 of LD351962.1, read as the reverse complement.
TCAGGATATCAAATGGTCCACCCTTTTATATCAACAATGTTTATTTAAAGAGATACAATGACATGAAGTGTAAGAGCTATTTATAACACTGATACGCTCTTAAACATTGAAAAAAGTTTGAAATATTTGTTGGAAACCAAGCCTGCTAAAATCACCTTCAGCTGTGCTTTCTAATGATTCTTTTACTACATTTGAACACCAAATACAGTTTACTATATGAAATACTCACAAAATCACCACATTATGTATTCTTAGTTCCTGTAGGTATAAGATCGCCAACAATCAGAAAATCTTTTCACAAATATTTATTAATTTTGTTCATATCAACGCAACATGAATAACTTATGGAAGTAATACTGTGGACTATTTCTGTAAGTTTTGTTGAAGACGTTACTCTGAAAATTTAAAACAAGCAACCTGGCAGATGATAGAGTTCCTTTATGTTATGTAGAGAATAACTTTTTGCGACACGTATTGATGGAGGAGGAAATCTTTGACAGCACACTTCAGGTCAGCCAGACCAAAATGGCAAATATAGCTGCAAAAATATGTAATTCAAGAAGATATAATTCGAACATATTAAATTAAGATCATACATAGGAAAATTTCTACTCAATATCAAAGCTATTAAAAAGATTTTGCGAAACAAATTTTTAGACCAAAATAGCAAAAATTGCCCCCAAAATACAAAATTGCAGATTTCATCCTGAATTCAATATATCGTACTTAGGTAAAACTACAAACCTGTATACCAAACATCGAAGATATCAAATGAGCAGTTTTTGAGAAATACATTTTTGACCAAAAATGACAAAAAATTGCCCCCAAAATACAAAATCCCAGATTTCATAAGAATTTGAATACATCACGTTTTTGATCAACCTTATGAACCTGTATACCAAATACCAAAGGCATCAGATAAGACGTTTTTGGAGGGAAACCAACAATTGGGAAAATTGCCCCAAAATTACAAATACTAAAAATTCACTACAATATTTACAAACTTGACTGAGGTCATCCTGAGGAACATGGATACCAAGTTTCAAAGCAATCGGACAAGCTGTTTCAGAAAAAAAGATTTTTTTCTTAAAAACTGAAAAAAAATTACCCAAAAATACAAACACACAAATTTCACCAAGAGTTGTACACACCTAATTTAGAATACCCAAAGGAACCTTAAGTTTCAACCAAATCTGACCAATGGTTACTGAGTTTTAGCAGTTTGCATGATTTTTCCAGTTTGTACCTGATTTGCATATTGTTGACACTGACGTGTTCATTTTAACAAATTCACATCTCCACCCCTGGGTGCACCTGTACACCAAATACTAAGCCGGTAGCTGCTGTAGTTTAGGAGTTTTTGATCTGGACGGACTAACAGACATACATACATACATACATACATACATACATACATACATACATACATACAGACGGCATGTAAATGAGATGCAAATGACATGATTCACCTTATACGATAAGCTCTCTTTGGTATACCAAATTAGAGCTAAAAATCGGTTCTAGGGTGACAGAGAAACAGCTGCTGACGGACGGACAGACGGACGGAGGGGATCCAATCTATAAGTCCCTGCTGGACTGTATCTGCGGGGACCGTGATAATAATATATAAACAATAACAAAGTTCAAAGAAAGCTGATGTAAACAAACCAGAAGCACCTCTGATGATATTGTCAGTAGTTGGGACGAAGATGATGATGTCCATGAGAAAACAACAGCAATGCAGCAGAGAAATGTGAGCAGTTGGGAAGAAGATGTCGATGTCAATGAGAAAAGAACAGCAATGCAGCAGAGAAATTCGAGCAAGATGAGACAGAAACTAAAAGAACAGAAGTACATGTATCTGTCTAAATAGTTAAAAATAGTGACAATGTCACTGTTCGCTGCCATATAGTTATCAAAACAAGCTAGCAAATGTATGAATCAGCGTGAAGGACACTTTGCCCACATTTGATTGCATTTGGCAAGCCAGGGTGTGTGTACGTACCAGGTACAATATTTGTAGCTTCGATGGATCTTAGCTCATGATATTCATAGTCATATGCATTTGAACAAAATTTTGATACACCTTCCATCAAACTTTAAAATGGTTCACAACTGTTGTTACAAAAACACATATTTAGGGATGACGTCAAAAGATCAATGACGGATAAAAATATTAATTCTCTTAGTATGGGGGTGGGTTCGGGGGGTTAACCCAAAAAAGTTTTCTGTCCGACAAAAATGATAAAACAATATCCTTTTTGGTTTGGTTAGGAAACGCCACAGCAATTAACGCATTTTTTCTTTTTGCGGGGAAGTCGATTAAGACCCGAAACAACTGGTAAACTAAGCCGCGAACGAGGTCAGTAATTGTGCACATGCGCACTTCGACTAAATTCTACCCGTAGTTCTCCTCACAAAATGTATAAAAATCCCTCTAGGGATTTCAAACAGCTCACAAATAAGTTATGGGATATAAATTGAAACAGCAACGCTGAAAATCATGGGCCTCAGTGTGGTGATGCCCACCATCTCTGGCAATCAAAATACAAAAGTGATAGGCATTAGCCGGCTTCCTAGCCCACAAGGTCACGCCAAGGTTGTCCATTGCAAGTTACTTTAAAGTATCACCAAAACCTACAAGTTAGCCTCGAAATGGGCAACGTACGTCGACCTTTCACTCATCAATATCGAGCGAAAAGTGTGAACAATCGACCGCACCAAACACTAGTGGCATTCCATTCGATTCTTAAAAGCAGAGTTCTTTCAGCAGTGAAAGTAAGATATGATCCATAGCTTTCTTCCTGATTTAAGCATTGAATCCAAGCGAATTATGATGCCCAATGTTGTTGGTACTTCATCATTTATGCAGTCATTGTGGCATATGGCAGCCACACATTTCTTGTACATGGCAACATTACTGCAATACAAGCAGTTTTTTCTAAAACGTAAAACTGCTGCACAGGTCGCAACGAATGAGCTAGTAATCAACCTAGCCATTGGCGACATCAAAGCTCACTTTGCAAAGCTTGCACAACTGAAAGTAATTGAGCTCTGTTACAAACTCCCTTCTCTCTCGCTTTGGCGGAAGGTTGTGGATCAGACTTTTTTGTAACGGAATTGTTCTAGGGAGGTTTTCTTGTCCCTACCTTTTATATCAATAGCCGTTTCTGCACAACTAACATGCCTTTGAAGGGCTCTGTCTGTACATATTGTATTTTTTAATTTCTTTCTGCTTATTTGTATGTTGTATGTTGATTTTGTACTGTTTGCTTGTTTGATTGTACTTTGTTTATTTTCTCTGGGTCTGTTATTGTACCTTCGGGCCTGTTGACACATTAACAAAAATAAAAGAATTAATAAATTGGTGCAGGCATGTGTCAGTAATGGTTTCACACATAGAAAAATACCGTCAAGGACAGTCTGCTCACATTCGCTTTGAATTGGTAAATTCAAGAAATATTTAAATAAATCAGAAAAACAAGAATTGCAAAAGCAAATAAGGTCTGCAACTTAGGTACTGGAGGTCATCTTTAGGAACATGCATATCAACTTCTATAGCAATTGGACAAGCAGATCCTACATACATAAGCAAATGTCAACAAAAAATTAGCCAGAGAAGCTTGACAAAAAGAAAAGGTGGGAGAGTGGGGAAAAATAAAGAGTGGGAAAAAATGTACAAGGGATCTTCTATCCCCTACCCCCTCCGGAATATCAAATGTTCCACCTCTTGTTTGACCATGTTTACATAAGACCAGCTGGTAGGAAATGTATTTACAACTTTGGGGATATTTTAATTAATGCTATGAGTTCTATCATTCGAATGTAAACAGCACTTAAATCAGTTACAGATAGTGAAATGCCTCCACTGTGGGGGGGGGGGGGTAACGACATATGGAATTATCCTGGATCAAAATTCCTCATCAGTTCTTGTGTGTCTTACATGCAAAAGTTGCAAGAATTGGTTCGCAATGAAAAAAATTACTTCAGCTCTGTTTTCTGAATCAAATTTTACTACAAATTGATATTATTATATTAAACATGACAAAATTATGTTCAGAGCCTTCACAACTCTCTCACAACATATCCTGGGTTGGTGTAGGTCATTTAAGGTCACAAAACAAAATTACCTAAAATATAAAAAAATTGGGGCTTCCCAACACTTTGAGCAGATAATTTATTTAATAACATCCCTCGGGACTTTTGTTCCAAATTACAAAGCTATCAGACAAGTAATTTTAAGAACAAGTTTTCTTGACCAAAAATGACAAAATTGTCTTTAAAATACAAATTTGTATATTTCAGGACAATTTCCACATATCTAACTATTGTCATCTTTGGACATCTGCACACCAAATATAACAGCTGTCTGTCCAGGGGCTTTAAAAGCAATATATTTTTTAAGATTTGTTGACAAAAATTGACAAAAATTGGCCCAAAACAGTAATATTTCCAATTTTGTCGTAATTTTAACAATTAGAAGGGTAAAACCCTTCAAACATCCAATCCAAATTTGAGAGCAATTGGGCTAGCAGTTTCAGAGAAGAAGAAATTTTACTTAAAATGAGAAAAATAACCAAAATCTTCAGCAAAAATACAAAATTCAAGATATCTTCACGATATTCATTAAACTGATTTTGATCAACCTTAGGAACCTGTATACCAAATATCAAAGCTATCAGATTAGTAATTTTTCAATAAAAAGAAAATTGACCAAAAATTTGGAAAATTGCCCCAAACTCTTAAATATGGAAATTTCAATTCAAGTTGTATACGCTTGACTGAGGTCATCCTGAGGAACATGTATTATACCAACTTTCAAAGCAATCAGATGAGTGGTTTCAGAGAAAACATTTTTTGACTAAAAACTGAAAAAAATACCCTTAAAATAGAAACATGCAAATTTCATCCCTAATTTTAAACACCTACTTTGGAATGCCTAAAGGAACCTGCACACCAAGTTTCAACCCAATCTGACCAACGGTTACAG
>LD351958.1:71559-115567 GCA_001465055.1 Ptychodera flava | reverse complement strand
GGCCTCTCAGCTAGGCGACTGATGCCGTATGTTGTGGGTTCGAGTCCGATTGAAAACTATCCGTACAGTACATCATGGGTCATGAATGCTTCTAACATTGAAATTTCTTCCTTTTCTCAATAAAGTGTGTCATTTTTGTCAACCGGCCCATGAATGTTATTCAGTTAATCGATCTTTATTACACAACATAACATTTTCAAATATATTGTGACACAAATCGTAACTCCCTTTGAGTGTGTAGTCAGTGGTTGATGATTATATATATTAATATATGAAGTGGTCATTAATATTATCAGTGTTTGCACAAGTTTAAGATGCTAGAAAATATGTTCCCTGTTTTTCATATTTGGAAATCTCTGTTACCTTGAAAGTATACATGTCATCCTTGGGTACTAGGTGGTGCCTCTATAAGCTGCAGTCATTATGCCATGTTCAGCTCTAAAATTCCTGATCAGAACATTTGGCAGTCTATGGTTTCGCACAAATTTTGTCTCGTTATAACTGCAAATTTAAGTACGCAAACTGAGACTGGTGATCCTGCTAATGTTTTCTTAGAGACAGTTATACTTTGAAAAAATACTGCAGATGATCGTCATTTCTTTTTTTTGTCTGGACAAACGTTTTCGTCTTGGGACTTTGCACAGCATGCTAGCATTGTCTCTTGATCATCAAAGAAAACTATCAGTATTCATAACATTTGCTGAGAGAGTTTCCTGTAAAACATTTTGAAGGAAACCTATTAAAATTGGCAAGTTCACTGAAAAAATTCAATCTGCAGATCGTCAAATGACAAATCTACGACAACTAAGATTTCCGGCTAAGATTTCCGGCTCGCTTCCACCTCCATGCACAGACAATCACTTTGCGGTACATCGTTCAACCATGCGCGTTCCGGACTGTAGCTGGACTGTCTGTCAGGCTGACTGTTCTTGATCTCTTTTCGGCGGTTTCATTGTTTCTTATTTTTTTCATATCAGTTGCCGTTTTTATGCCCAACTTTCTTTCCCAGCTGAGGATACTATCTATCTAAAGCATTTGTATGTAACTACCCGCTTCCCTCGATCCGCTTCAACCGTCCATTCAGAAAGTTGACAGCATGTGAGTGTTTTGGTGTCTCGAAGCTACCGTACATGGCACACAAGTACATGCAGTATGAGAGTACACGGACCCGGGGATCTTGAAACCTTTTCGCGCATGCTAATGTTATCACAGGTCAAAGACCAAAGTCAGCTATCACCATGGGTCGATACGGTTATGATATAGGGGCAGAGTAATTTCTTAAAGACCATATATGACAGTATTTCCCCGGAATTCATAATCTTGACCGAAAATCAGGCTTCAAAAATAACAAAATTGTTCGTAAATGGCATATTTTTTTTTCGTAAATTTTCATTTTTGTTCGTAATTTACGATGGTTACGAGCGACAGCGAGAGCACAGTATAATAGTGTAGTATAGTGTTTGTCTTCAGTAGTGATAAATCGCTACGACCAAATTCAGCAAATGTAGCATTTCACATCAACACGCCTCGTGCAGTGGCATTCGCTTATTTGGAACTCTACAGGGCCCCGGCCGTCGGCATTGTAGCGCTACTTTCAATATAACAAACATAGACTGTTTCATGGATGATATTTCTTGTTTCTGTTGATAATTACCTCAGACTGGCAACTTAGATGATTTAGTACAGTCAGGTATACCTCAAAAATCATTTGTCAAAATGACATAATGGTTGATTCTGTTATTCAAGGCAAATTTGTTTCCACAGCTTGATTTTAACTTTGGTCGTTGAACATCATTGCTTACACAAATCCTGTGAGCCGTCTTGTCATTCAAGACAGGTACATATTAAAGTGATTCATTTTCAGCAGATAACTGTACAAATGTTGATCAATGACTTCCATATACCGGTAATAGATACTTATTTGTTTCTTTTTCAACAGATGGTCCAGGGCATGATATACTTGATACAGAAAATGCCTTCAGCTCCACAAATTAACAATGGATTCTCTGAATACAATGTGGAAACAGAATGAAGACTCTGCCCTCAGATATGGTGGAACGCAGAATGTGGATATATAAAAGGTGATCAAATATCGTTGTGTGCAGCGTTAATAATCATGTCAGATGTGAATGTTCCTCATATTACCCTAACACTTTGGGTTTTGATCAAATTTCAGCTGTTATTACATATCTGTAACGTATCTTTGTCGTAGTCACACAACATACATGATAAGCATTGACACTTATTATTATTATATATAATTTAAGGTTATTCACAAAATTCTGGGATTTATATCCGAGTACATCATGCAGCGGAGGTATTGTCCTCGAAGCTACGCGTCTCGGACAATGCCAAAGCGTACGATGTAAGGTATTGTGTGAATAACCTTATTATACACCTTTTTAGTCCAGTTTGTCCGTAAAAAAAGTCAAGATTAAAGCAATTTTGGGGTGTCTGTCGCGTACCACACTAGACGATTGCAAGCAAACTGAGAACACGTTCAGCATGTCGGCTAAGTGCACGGAACGGAATTTCAAACTTGCTCAGCACAGTGTACATGATAGAAATTGTAGGTCAGCAGCATAATTTAACTCTAATTCACAGGTAACATTGTGAAGTACAGAATGTTTAGAAGTATACTTTTTGTTAAAAATTTAAAACCATCTCTCCTTTTTCCCTGCGCTGACGTAAAGGTTTTTTTTAGGGCAAATGTCAAATAGCGTCCAATAACACCAAATGTACTCTGGCACAAAGTTATTTGACTCTGCATCCTCCGATACTGAAACTTACTGTACAACGAAACTCAGTAGGTTACAGAAGCAGGTGTATAATAATCAATCACATGAGGGGAGCCACTTGCATGCACCTAGTTTATAATACTGAATCTTAGTCTGATGTATAGAAGTAGAATATGATTAACATAATTTACCATTTTCCTGATTGTTAAACAGGCATCAAACTTGGGTTCTCAAGAGTGCCTTTTGTGGAAAAACTGCAGTTGGATAAATGGTCATGGTTTTTGATGTAAGTATTGCTTGTTGAAAAAAATTGTTACTATAATTCAGTGCAAATTAGTAAAGGCACATTAGCTATAAGTTTTAGCAATTTTCAATCTTCAGGCACATTAGCTGTAAGTTTTAGCAATTTTCAATCTTCATTTTTGTGTGTACAAACTGCAGTTTCGATAGCTATATAACAGTCTCTTGAATACCAATATTCTGCTTGACAATATAGTGTGTACATGTTTAACAACCATTGTTGTTGTTGACAAATGAATTCTATACACCCTTTGCGCCTGTCGCCATGGGGCATGGAACTATGGGAAAATACTAACTGGAAGTGGGGTAAAACATACGACGACTCCTATACTTTAATACGGAAAGGTGCGATTTTTGAGCAAAAACAAGTGAGTGAAATACGAAGTGCATATTTATGCTACAACAAGAAAACACCTAATGGTGCATGAGACTAGCTCTCGTAAGTGTTCGTGTGCATTGTATAGCTCCATAATATTTTATACCTGTAGATATCGGCGATTTTCGGCCTACGAAGCAGCCAAGTTGTAGACTCAATATGAGAGCGGGTGACTGCCCTGCTGACAGTAGCGCCGGTATGCTGACCATGTACTTCCCGTACCCAAGAGACCCGTAGTAGCACAGCGGAAACAAATTTTCGCGAACGTTCAATTTTGTCAAATACTTCAAAAATAAAAACGCAGCAATGAAAATATAAGTCAACAAAGTATGAATTCGTTAAATTTTGAATTTTTTACCTGTAACTTTTAAGATTTTGACGTGCCGGCTATGTTATGCCGTCATACGTTGTACATAGCGCAGTGAAAATCTACAACTTGCCCGTTTCGCCTGTCAAAAATCACCGATATCTACAGTTATAAAATATTACTGTGCTAAACAATGCACACAAACATTTACCTAAGCTAGTCCCATGCACCCATGCACCACTAGATGTTTTCTTGTTTTATCTTATACCCATGCCCATATTGCTACACCTAGTGACGTTCGCCGTAAAATCAGCAGTGATATTTCATGGTAAACGTCGAGATATGCACGATGAACGTCATCAGTTTTAGAGCTTTCCCGAACTACATTAGCAGTTTGTTGGTAAACAACGTAAACAACAAAATGGCTGCCGCTACCCGCCAGCGAAGCAATGTCGCCGACGTAAAAACTCGAAGGGCTTCGGGGAACACGGGTATTTCTGGTTGCAAAATACGGAAATAACATGTTGAGTCTTGAAATGTTTTCCCATGGTATTTTTTGGTCAAGTTATAGCAAACATTCTGCCGTTCGCACGGCGCCGGCACTGTGCATGGTCTCCCCAAACAGGTAGTATAGTGAGCGTGTGGCGTGACAGCGATGTCGCGCGCATGACGACAGTTGACATGGCAACTCTCTGTAAACCAACAAAATGGCGTCCCCTCTCCGCGCGAGCTCAGTGCCGCACGACGATCGAAATCAGGATAGATTTAAAGCTGAACACAGTTTTTGATCAGTTACAATTGTAATTTAGCATATTGCATCTTAAAAAGTTCCTTCTGTATAACGATTTTTGTATCCCAGTGTCTTTCTTCTTGGGTTTCATTGCGATATGGACGACTTGCAGCAATGTCGCGCGTGATGTTAACAGCTTCGTCGTATACTTTATGAATGAAGCCTGTTCACATAAACATTCTGATATTTATGCGCAAGGCGTAATAAAGTAAAGCCTCAAAATTTAAGGTTTTTCGTTCTGTTAGTAAAATTATGGGCATGGGTTTATGATAAATCGGTTATTACCCAATATCGACTGTTCCTTGTGTCGTATCAGCATTCGTGTAATTTGTGCTGTGTCAGACACTCGACTTCGTCTCGTGTCTGACGCAGCACAAACGACACTTATGCTGATACGACACAAGAACAGGCGATATTGGGTATTATCACATACATAGACCCAGTTATCCCTATAGTATGACGTCACACTATAGGTATATGACTACGATGAATCCATATTCCACATGTGGTGGATATGGGACCCGGACTACTTCTAAAACGTAAACAAAAAATCAGCTGTTCAGTTCAGAACTTATTTTCAAATCCCTGAAATGCAAAAGTGGGAGAGTAATGAAACATAAGGAAATATGGAGTATTAAAATAGATGTGTAGAACACAAAATACCGTCGATACTAGAATTTTTATGAATTTGTGTTTCTTCGTCGTTGATTTCGATTGAAACGTTTGATTTGTACACCGCTGACATTTTAACGGTATGTTACCGGCATTTTGTGTTGTCTACCTCGTCAAAATTGCCCTTCTCGATATCCATCAAACAACATAATAAGCATAGCCGATAACCCAAGACACGTACCAATCATCCCTACAGCAGTAAGAATGTTTTCTGAAGCAACATTGACGGGTTTCAAGTTCAACATCACGATCAATGCTGCCGTGGCAGTCAACCAGTCGAGCCCCCGGGGCGAGCCGATGAAGCAAAGAGCGTACATTATTTCTGACAGCAATGACGATACTCCGGACTTGAGACTCATCAGAAGAAACGCTATTATATTTTTCAAGAGCGACGAGTTCACAATGTTATCAGTACATTTAAAGGTGCAAGCTATTGTTTTGTCCATGCATATTGTGCATCACGTTTCCTGTATTGTACCTTGTTGTTGTACTTCCGTCGTCTCGCGTCTGAGCTAAGAAAGACTCGTTGCTTGTATGTTGTCTTACCGATTGAGTCAGAGCCGAACACTGTTCTTCATTATATTTAAACACGCTCATTTTATTCGTAAAATATTAAACATACAATTGACAATTTCGTAAAACATAATAATTGTTAATTTTGAAAATTTCATGCAAGCTTTGCAAAGAAGAATTATTTGAATGATGTTCGAATATTGACAAAAATAACCCGTTCTCGCCAGCCGCGGCTGAGTGTCGCGACGTCCCGCTTGTACGTCCAATAATTTTATGATTAAAATTGATGTTATAGTAAGTACCAAATAAATACCTTGCATTAAAAATCCATAGTCTTTCCTATTTCACACAGAAAAAGCCCTACGAGAGACGCTAATTATCCATAGGAGCAGCCCCGACATGTTGAGCTGACCGCAGTCAAGTCAGCTGTGACCCAGCCACAACCGCATAACACAAGCGTATGAATTCTTGTAAAATACTCCCTCTCGTTTTTTCCCAGTAATTATCATTCCTGGAAGGTTTATTCACGGAAAACTGGGTCTATGCATGTGATAAATATATAATCCCCCCGTATTCCTCACTCGTGTGTCTGCGTCGCTGACTCGTGATTCCCCGTGTAGCGGCCGTATCCCCCCTCGCCTACGGCTCGGAGGGATACGGCCGCTACACGGGGAATCACTCGTCCGCGACGCAGCCGCACTCGTTCGGAATACGGGGGGATTATATATAAATAATCTCTAAGTAGCATAAATATTCACTTTGTATTTCACTTTTTTTCGCTCGAAAATCACACCTTTCCATGTTAAAGTATAAGTCGTGTGTTTTACCGCACTTCCGGTTAGCATTTTCCCATAGTTCCATGCCCCCTCGCGACAGGCGCAAAGGGTGTATTCCAGACTGAAATTTGATTTTCAACAATAACAATGCTACATATACACATATGAACTTGGTTGATAATGTATGTTGGACATTCATCATGCCTTAAGAAGTAGAACAAGATATTGCAGTTTTTTGCACAAAATAAAACTACTTGGAAATTGCCAAAAGTTACAGCTGGTTGAGCTTTCAACATTCTGGAATTGATTTCTGTCAGATTCAGTAAAGGGCTTCTGTATAACACTACACTGGAAAACTCTTACAGCCCTGTTACCTTCTGAAGGCTGGTTCAGGGATGTACACACAGCTGTACCAGCCCTTAGAAGCAACAGAGACTACCAGCTATTAAAATAATATCCCCAGTATAGCATAGTCAGAAAAATAACTAGCACAGCTGCATTTCACATCCATGTACCTCGTGTGTCAACAGTCCAGCAAAATAGTTTTGCAAATAGTACATGCAACATGGGTTTGAAAAAGTGAACATTTGCTTCCAAATCAACCCTGTAGAAGCAACATGTACAGTTCTGAAATGGGGAAAATTCTAACATAACTGGTACATGAATGTCTGCATAGGCACAATTACACTGTGTGCTTACAATAAGGCTGGTACAGGGAGGTAAGCTTTTATGTGACCAGGGTGAAAAGGGGCTAAAAATTTCAACAGGGCTGGTATGTGGATGTGTTCATCACTGTGCCACAAATGCTGAACCACCGGCCCTGGTACAGGGAGGTGAACAGCTTCTTTGGCACACACATATAGTGCTAGGCCCATTACATACCTACAGCACACATTCCTATATCAGGGCTGTGAAAATGACCCCCGGCTACAGTGTTGTCAAGTACATAGGTGGTACACAGTTGTGCTCCTCAAAGCTGTGCTAGGATGTTATACAAGAACATGGCCATGCCAAATCTGCATTTGTCAATTTGTTTCAAGATATGAAGGCAAATATGGCAATCGATCACTCTCCCATTCACATGAATCATATGTTTACAAGGTTTATTAAGGCTTAGTTATGTCGTTCTGATCTCCATTAGCCACAACTTGGGGGCTTCCTTCCAGCGTTTTTGTTCTGTTTATCAACTACAGTTTCCCATTCAAGTCATTGAAACATGATGAAATCCCCAATGGTAAGCTACTCAGTACAGTATGTACATGTAGCATTGTTATTGCTGAAAATTTCATTTAGGGCCGGACAAGAATTCATTTGTCAATTATAAAAATGATCAAATATGCAGGCTGTGTTTAAAAACATAATACTTGGCATTTTAGTATGCTGTGGAAAGTAGGCCAAGAAACTGTAGATGATAAACAGTACTGAAATCCTGAAGAAGTTTCCGGTAATGGAGCCTCATTTACTTATTTCAAAATACATACATGAGAAGTATATCATCAACGATGAGGGTTGCATAGCCAGAGTGATAAAATGCTTTCTCAAAGGCCTACTAACTTCTTTGCAAGTCTCAAAAGGACATTGCACTGTGACTCTGATAGATCTTGCCTTGTAATAAATTCATTTTGATATTCTTGAATTGAAATTCATTATCATGAAATTCGCACCATAGTTTTACACATTTTTGCAAGTGCACTGTTGCAGCAAGCCTATGACATTGAGCAGTCATGTTAGATTATTGATGCACCAAGAAAGACTTGATAATCGGTTCCTGCAGTCAAATATGTGTTTAAGAACATGACTGTAACTTAGAATGCTACCAATGAACATTCCAATATACATGTACAAATTCCCTAAACATACCAGTTTCTAGCCTTGCCCTCATTGTACTAGTAGCGGGGCGTTAAGTGTTTTACCAGCAGCTAATCTTCTACCTCAAATTTTGAATGTTTGCATCTTTTATATTCCAGGATGCTGGAAATCCGCATTCTGTGGACGAGATGCAAAGCAGCAGCCCTGTTTAGGTGTGCTCGTCTATGAAGGAGCAAGCAGTTTGTGTTGTTTCTTGAATGTGTTATATTCTGCAGCATGGAAAGAGACAATGTTGTGCTAGGTTTGCTTAGTTTTGTAGGGTTTCAAACTTTGATTACATCAGATGTGTGAAAGGAACATTTCAATTTGTAGAGTATACTTCTGGCTTGACAAAGCTTGGATGTGAAGTAAATGGGCTTACAATTATGAGTGGTCTGTAGTGTACAGGGGATTTCCCAGTGAAACAGCTAGCAATTTTGCATCAGATGCATGAGGTAAACTTTTTAACATCACATTATGTTATCAGTATGATTTTACAAGTAGCATTCATAAGGATGTCATTTTTGGCATTCCCTTGTAAGTTAGATTTAATTTTGTTGCAACAATTATTATTTCATTTCTTGTAAATTCCAATAAATGTTAGTCTGAAATTCATTTTGATGATTGTTGTTGTTTATTTTTTAATGTAGCTTGCAGGATTTCTTACTACTTCAGCTGTATTTTGTTTCAGATTTTTTACAGTCCTGCTTTGTGTAGTTCCATCACATAGAGGACCCAAGAGGCCATTCCATTGGATGAAAATCCTCCCTGTGTCTGCAAAATTTGAAGAAATCCAATTTAAATTTTAAGGATGGTCAGAAATAATAATCCTCCCACCGCAATATGATTCATATTGAACTGGTTTGTCAGCAAGCCATACAGAAGCCCTAGATTGGCATGCCTAGATTGGCATGCCTGCAAGCCAGCTTGTATGGCTTGTTGGTAAACCAGAGGAAGCCTTAAAGTGGCTTGCCTGTAAACCAGAATTAGTCAGAAATTGGTTTGTCAGTAAGCCACATGGCACTAATATTAGCTTATCTTCAAACTAGATGGAACCAGAATTGGCTTACTGTTGAGCCAGAGAAGTGTGATATTGGTTTATAAAAAAGCCACTGTTCAGTATTATCTGGTATATGGGCAAGCCACAGTATCTAAAACATGGCTTGCTAGCAAGCCTAGTTCGTATAATAGTGGATTGCCTCTAAACCATTCTTTAGTACTAATTGGCTTACTGGCAAGCTGAAGTGATCTTTACTTGGCATGTATATATATGCCGTATCAAAACCCAAACTGGGATGCACAGAAACCAGACTTGGCATGCCGGAAAGCCAAATGTAAGCCAAAATTCAGAACTCGAAACAATCCGTTTACTGACAAACAAGCCAGTTTATTTTTGGCTTGAATTTAGCAGGCCGGCAAACCAGAAAAATTTGCACTGTAAAGATATATGTATAACAGCATTAATTGCATAATTATACAGATATGGTTATACAGATTGTGAAGAATGCATACCCACCATATTAAAATTCACGAATTTACTCTTCTTGCTTACGCACTCACTTTGTAGATTGGAAATCTCGGGAATGGCCATTACGTCAGGTTGACAACCCCCACATGTGGGCAGTGAATTAAGATTACTCTTGCGTGGAGCTAGCTCCATGCTCTTCGTAAGACAGTTGCGATTCCGAATAAAGCAATACAAATTTGTTGGTTTCACTTATATACCTGCAACACTAATGTTCTTCAAACAGGAAAAACTATGCAGACCTAGCAAAGCCGTTTGTAATGACATTCAAAAGGCAGTGAGCATACAATGACCAACATATTCCTCAATGCTTGCCGTATAGCATGGAGTAGTTGCGTGGCAGGGCTGTGTGTTACCCGCGTTTATATGACCAACGTACATATACTATGTTTGTAACATTGGTACAATATCGAAAAGCGTCCGAAAAGTGTCCGAAGCTGTTCGATCCGGTTATAAATCATGTCATGGGGTAAAACTTTGCTGTTTTGTAAAAATTGGGTAGATTCCGGCATTACTAATATGGATTGAGGTAAAGTCCGTGGATTAATGTAACGTGTTGCGCATCTTAGCTTAGTATAGGTAATTGTACGGGTTCGAGTGGGTTTACAATTCTAAACCTCACGGCTTTAGCTGGCATGTTGTAAACCGCACGAGGCCGAAGGCCGAGTGCGGTTTACAACTTGCCAGCTAAAGCCAGCTACTTATACCACGAAAAAAGAGAAAATTTGAAAAATATCATGACCTAGTTGTGCGGTGCTATCAGAATGATCAATTAGCATTGCGCCTTAAAACACCTGATGTCATTAGGGATTGAAATTCTGACACAATAGCATATTATAATACAGTTTTCTCATTGGCTAACAAACTGACTGCACTGATCCAGGTGCACATCAATTTGCCACGTGGTATGCTGCATATGCATTTCACTGTGTATCGGCCAGGCCACCAGTATGGACGCATACTCGTATATCTCCGACACAATGTATTCAAGCGAAGTGGAAAGGTTTTGCTCGCAGTTTGACATGATACCAATGGATGACAGAGAGGATTTAACCTAACGGCAAAACAGGAACGAGAAAGATTTCCTTCTCCCGTGAACAGTGCACAATTGACTGAAATACAAAAATCTCGCGTACTTCAAAATACACGCAAGTCTACCTGGTCAGGAGTGTCAGTGTCTGATGCATGGGGACGTACCCGACGCAAAAAACTTAAAACAACTGAAGTTAAAAGCAGCGAAGTATTCAGGAACCGACCACATTTGTGGATGTGTGGAATATCTGGATATCATACCGGCCATTTTTGCAGGTTAGTTTCAATTATTTTCTTACATTTTCCCGGCGCGACTGTTATCGTTATTGTTTCTTCCATCGTGTTTTTGAAAGGCCAGTTCAATTTGACATGATAATATTTGAAACGTTCGATGCAATGGGTCTATCCCGCCCGTTGAGTGTTGTCCTTTGAGCGGAGTTTCAAGTGTGGGATTCCATTACTTTCCGCTCAAATGTCATTCCTTTTCTACGGCAATATTTTTTCAATTATTGATAATTTTCATTAAATTCAGATTGCTGCAGCAACTTCTTTGTATGAATAAGGGCTTCGATGAACAACTATTTAAGAGTGCACTGGTCATCGTCCTGATGAAGAATTTCGCACGTACACTGCGTATCAGCAATTTCCTGCAGAAAATCGTGTCTAACGCTTTACAAAAGTTGATGTAAAAGTTGAAGAGTACCATTCTCCGTGCTGCTCGTCAGATACAACTACGTTTAATAACCTGGTACACAAGTTCATCACGCCACATTTTCATTTAAAACCAACATCGTGATAAGTTGTCATTGAAATGTAATTTCGCTAGTTCATTAAAAGTTGCCATGTGTACAATCTGCCAGATGTTTGATTTTCGTTTGTATGTAGATAAGTAAACCTTTACGCGTGCATTGATATGGAAAGTAGTAAACCTTACGTCTGTATTCATATGAAAATGAAGTCTATTCATTAAACCGTAAGGTTTACTAATTTCCATATCAATGGACCGTAATTGTTTACTTATTTGCATAAGAACAATTGGTGTTGCGATAATAAACGTACGGTGAGAACAATGTGTCACATGACCATGAGTGGTACAATGTCTCTAATCTGACAGTGTTATTTTGAAACACACAAAATAATTTTTTTCGTGAAGGCATTTCATGACAAAATCTTTGAATTTTCTAATGCAGTAAAGGGGACGTTTTACTACCACTGCTACCTTAACACTATGTACGCATAGCTCATTCGTAAATAAGGATTTGTTTAGTATTTACGATACTGTAGGCACTGATTTTATCCTGAGGCCACATAACAGGTTAAGGTCACCAAGTCTACAACGTGTTTACTGCTAATTACACAACTTTAGCATTTCAGATCTTCAAGAGCACAAGCCATAGCTATGATTTATCTCAGTATTTTTGTTTCCTTTATGACATTTGGCAAAGGAGAGGAAAGAAACCAGTTAATCAAACTTTATTTTCACTCACATATCAAACAACCATTTCAATACTCCACGCCTGTCTTAGCTAGACCAATAAAACGTACTCAGCCTCGATTTATGATACTCTATGTATAATTGGAAGGGTGATACCTACATTGTTTGTTGAATACTTGATAACGTTGCTAGGAGTATAAATTTAAGAATACAGAGACGTATTTAAAGATATATGTATAATAGCATAAATTGCACAATTATACAGATATGGTTATGCAGATTGTTAAAAATGCATACCCACCATATTATAATTCATGAGTTTACTCTTCTTGCTTACGCACTCAATTTGTAGATTGGAAATCTCGGGAATGGCTATTAAGTCAGGTTGACAACCCCCACACGTGGGCAGTGAATTTAGATTACTCTTGCATGGAGCTAGCTCCATGCTCTTTGTAAGACAGTTGCGATTCCGAATAAAGCAATACAAATTTGTTGGTTTCACAGATTTCCCTACAACACTAACGTTCATCAAACAGGAAAAACTATGCAGACCTAGCAAAGCCGTTTGTACTGACATTCGAAAGACAGTGACATACAATGACCAAGATATTCCTCAATGCTTGCCGTATAGCATGGAGTAGTTGCGTGGCAGGGCTGCGTGTTACCCACGTTTATATGACCAACGTACATATACTATGTTTGTAACATTGGTACAATATCGAAAAGTGTCCGAAAAGTGTCCGAAGCTGTTCGATCCGGTCATAAATCATGACATTGGGGTAAAACTTTGCTGTTTTGTAAATACCGGGTTGATTCGGGCATTACTAATCTGTGGATTTAAGTAACGTGTTGCGCATCTTAGCTTATGTCTCTAATCTGACAGTGTTATGTTGAAACACACAAAATAATTTTTTTCGTGAAGGCATTTCATGACAAAATCTTTGAATTTTCTATTGCAGTGAAGGGGACGTTTTACTACCACTGCTACCTACACCAATGTACGCATAGCTCAATCGTAAATAAGGATTTGTTTAGTATTTACGATACTGTAGGCACTGATTTTATCACATTACAGGTTAAGGTCACCAAGTCTACAACGTGTTTACTGCTAATTACACAACTTTAGCATTTCAGATCTTCAAGAGCACAAGCCATAGCTATGATTTATCTCAGTATTTTTGTTTGCTTAATAACATTTGGCAAAGGAGAGGAAAGGAACCAGTTTATGAAACTTTATTTTCACTCACATATCAAACAACCATGTCAATACTCCACGCCTGTCTTAGCTAGACCAATAAAACGTACTCAGCCTCGGTTTATGATACTCTATATATAATTGGAAGGGTGATATCTACATTGTTTGTTGAATACTTGATTACGTTGCTAGGAGTATAAATTTAAGTATATGGAGACGTATTTAAAGATATATGTATAATAGCATTAATTGCATAATTATACAGATATGGTTATGCAGATTGTGAAGAATGCATACCCACCATATTGAAATTCATGAGTTTACTCTTCTTGCTTACGCACTCACTTTGTAGATTGGAAATCTCGGGAATGGCTATCACGTCAGGTTGACAACCCCCACATGTGGGCAGTGAATTAAGATTACTCTTGCATGGAGCTAGCTCCATGCTCTTTGTAAGACAGTTGCGATTCCGAATAAAGCAAGACAAATTTGTTGGTTTCACTAATTTCCCTACAACACTAACATTCATCAAACAGGGAAAACTATGCAGACCTAGCAAAGCCGTTTGTAATGACATTCGAAAGACAGTGACATACTATGACCAAGACATTCCTCAATGCTTGCCGTATAGCATGGAGTAGCTCTGCGTGGCAGGGCTGTGTGTTACCCGTGTTTATTTCACCAACGTACATGTACTATATTTTTAACATTGGTACAATATCGTAAAGTGTCCGAAAAGTGTCCGAAGCTGTTCGATCCAGTCATAAATCATGCCATTGGGGTAAAACTTTGCTGTTTTGTAAATACTGGTTTGATTCGGGCATTACTAATCTGTGGATTGAGGTAAACTCTGTGGTTTAAAGTAAGTTAAACGTGTTGCGCATCTTATCTTATGTCTCTAATCAGACAGTGTTATTTTAAAACTCACGAAATAATTTTTTCGTGAAGCATTTCATGACAAAATCTTTGAATTTTCTACTGCAGTAGAGGGGACGATTTACTACCACTGCTACCTACACCAATGTACGCATAGCTCATTCGTAAATAAGGATTTGTTTAGTATTGACGATACTGTAGGCACTGATTTTATCACATTACAGGTTAAGGCCACCAAGTCTACAACGCGTTTACTGCTAATTACACAACTTTAGCATTTCAGATCTTCAAGAGCACAAGCCATAGCTACGATTTATCTCCGTATTTTTGTTTCATTAATATCATTTGGTAAAGGAGAGGAAAGAAACCAGTGATGAAACTTTATTTTCACTTACATATCAAACAACCATGTCAATACTCCACGCTCTTCTTAGCTAGACCAATAAAACGTACTCAGCCTCGATTTATGATACTTTATGTAGAATTGGAAGGGTGATACCTACATTGTTTGTTGAATACTTGATAACGTTGCTAGGAGTATAAATTAAAGAATATATAGAAGTATTTTAAGATATATGTATAACCGCATTAATTGCGTATTTATACAGATATTTTTATACAGATAGTTAAGGTGAAGTACTACGAATTACGTCAAAATTAAGTTGTGGTGTCATTTTCTTGAAACTTTGCACAAATATTCTTGGAAGTTGTGCAAGTGCAAAAATGAAATAAAAAATGGGGGTCACCACGCTTGTTTCCATGGAAACGGACGTTAAAATGGCGTCGTTAGAAATAAATAAAAATGATATAATTCACTTAAACTAAAGAAAGCATTTATAGAACGCTCAGCAAATGAGTTAATTTTAATAAATACCCAGACTTAAGATCCATATCTATCGAATGTATAGTTTTCATGATGTTTGTGAAGAAATTTTAACATAATTATCGATTACAAAATGACGATATCGAAATTACATCACTACATAATTTTCGAACTTTCTTCCTGTCGCTTTGAATGGTGTCATTTTGACCAAACTTTGCGAATAAACTCCTGACATAATACCATTTAGTTTACACTTTTAATAAAAGGGTGTCACCACGCTACTTTTTACAATATCTCCAGGTGAATGGGTAATTTGCGCCATATAAATGGGAGAGAAATGTTTATTTTTCGCTCATATTGAATAAAAACCAGCTTCCTAGGGGGTCAAAATATGACAAGGTTATAGGTCACATGTATTTCTAAGACACTGGGTCAAAAAATTAGGTAAAAGCGCAATTTCAACAATGGCAGGTGATGTTAAATACATGCGCTACAAAATAACCCATTTGCGGCAGGCTTGAGTTAAATCTGCGCAGAAACGTTCTAAAGCGTGTGAGCGTCCGAATTCGTCGCCCTTTACCTTAAGAATACATTGTTAAGTTTGATTGTTCTTTGCGGCAGGTGGTTTTGCGTTGCTGTAAATGCCGTTTATATATATATATATATATATATATATATATATATATATATATATATATATATATATATATATATATATATATATAGTTACTATATTCTTGTAGCTAAATCCTTTCTACTGCACCAGAGAATTATTTCTCTATCCAGAGCTTTTGACAATCAATGGTGTTGATTAGCGCTACTGCGCATGTGTGATCTTGAAATATTATCCAAGATTCGTGGCACTTGATAACATCCGCCATACCTATTGAACCTGGATTTATCTGTTCTTATATACCTTAGTTAAACCACGGGCTCACGATCCAAGACTTCACATTTTCTACCGAGAAATTATGACCTGATAAATCCTTGTTAGTATGTTTGGAAACCTGCGAAGTGACATAGCTTGTCCGCGTAACTTCCCTCACCCGCTCTTGCTAAAACATATTTCTCCACTATAGTCCGTTTTGTATTCATTAGCTCCACAACCCTCACATCACATGTGATAAATAGGATCACATACGTCTTTCGATGGTGTGGGATCCTCCGGGGACACCAGTAGTTGTCTAATGGTGTTAATGGGCTTAGCGTATAACTGAACACCATATGTTCTGAGAGAGTTTTCTGAAATATTTCTATCAAGTTATTTTATTCATGGAGCCGTGTCATGAACTTTTTTTTATTTCTATTTTCCTGTTCTGGATTGGTGTTGACCTTTTTTCTAGCACAGATGGCCTGCTTAATTGAACAGGACGGGTACCCACAGTGATGAAGAGCATTATTGATGTGTCTTTTCTTCCAACCTATCTTCTGGATAGCTGCACATGAGATATGCCTGGTGATGGAGGGGTCTAACTTACCCGATTTTATGTACCAGAGGTGAAATGAAAATATTGGTCAATGTGTGTTCACTTCCTGTATACCTTGGTATTTATCTGGCCATCTAGCCGTCTGATCGTTTCAACATCCCGGAACACTTAAAGGTTTAAAAGAGGCATTAAGGTTCCAAGACAAGAAATTTACCTTTTTAATCTAACTATTCTCTAAAGGTTAATAAGCTCAGAACCCCCGTAAATTATATATTTTCTGAAAGCCTAGATAAAAGGGGAACATTTTCGTAACCACAGTGTCACCATTGTTTACAATAACTATCACATGACAGGTAATTTGCATAACCTTTCGAAAATCGGTTTTCCCTATGTTTTGCCTAAATATTTCAAAATACCTGAATCAAACTTGCTGCAAGTTGTAACAACGCTCTTCCAAAGTGTGTCTCAGATTTTTTTATTCGTGCTTCGTCTTTTTGAAGCACAGTTTCAACGAAATCAACCAGGGTGAATTTCACCACCCTGGAAGTTTTCTTTGGCATAAAAATTGTTTTAGAAGGTGAAAAAAATTCTGAGACACACTTTGGAAGATCCTTAGGACAGCTTGTACTCACACAAAGTTCAACCACATATCTCAAAGCATTGAAATAAAACATAGGGAAAACCGATTTTGAAAAGTTATGTAAATTACCTGTCATATGATAGTTATGTTAACAATGGTGACACTTTGGTAACCAAAATGTTTCCTATATCCAGGTTTTCCGAAAATATATACTTTACGGGGGTTCTGACCTTATTAACTACAAGAGAATTGTTAGCTTCAAAAGGTCAGAACACATAAACTCACGTTGAATCGGTAAGCAATGGCTGACGTTATCAACTGCCTCTATGACAGCTTTCCCAAACACAGATTTAGACGTGGTAGGTATGGCCTATTTGTCCAAAATCGGCCATACCCACCATATTAAAATTCATGAGTTCACTCTTCTTGATTACGCACTCACTTTATAGATTGGAAATCTCGGGAATGGCTATTATGTCAGGTTGACAACCCCCACATGTGGGCAGTGAATTAAGATTACTCTTGCATGGAGCTAGCTCCATTCTCTTTGTAAGACAGTTGCGATTCCGAATAAAGTGAGACAAATTTGTTGGTTTCACTAATTTCCCTACAACACTAACGTTCATCAAACAGGAAAAACTATGCAGACCTAGCAAAGCCGTTTGTAATGACATTCGAAAGACAGTGAAATACAATGACCAAGATATTTCTCAATGCTTGCCGTATAGCATGGAGTAGTTGCGTGGCAGGGCTGTGTGTTACCCGCGTTTATATGACCAACGTACATGTACTATATTTGTAATATTGGTACAATATCGAAAAGCGTCCGAAAAGTGTCCGAAGCTGTTCGATCCGGTCATAAATCATGACATTGGGGTAAAACTTTGCTGTTTTGTAAATACCGGGTTGATTCGGGCATTACTAATCTGTGGATTGAGGTAAAGTCTGTGGATTAATGTAACGTGTTGCGCATCTTAACTTATGTCCTTAATCTGACAGTGTTACTTTGAAACACACAAAATAATTTTTTTCGTGAAGGCATTTCATGACAAAATCTTTGAATTTTCTATTGCAGTAAAGGGGACGTTTTACTACCACTGCTACCTTAACACTATGTATGCATAGCTCATTTGTAAATAAGGATTTGTTTAGTATTTACGATACTGTAGGCACTGATTTTATCCTGAGGCCACATAACAGGTTAAGGTCACCAAGTCAACAACGTGTTTACTGCTAATTACACAACTTTAGCATTTCAGATCTTCAAGAGCACAGGCCATAGCTATGATTTATCTCAGTATTTTTGTTTGCTTAATGACATTTGGCAAGAAAGAGGAAAGAAACCAGTTTATGAAACTTTATTTCCACTCACATATCACACAACCATGTCAATACCCCACTCCTGTCTTAGCTAGACCAATAAAACGTTCTCAGCCTCAATTTATGATACTCTATGTATAATTGGAAAGGTGATACCTACATTGTTTGTTGAATACTTGATAACGTTGTTAGGAGTATAAATTTAAGAATATAGAGACGTATGTAAAGATATATGTATAATAGCATTAATTGCACAATTATACTGATATGGTTATGCAGATTGTGAAGAATGCATACCTACCATATTAAAATTCATGAGTTTACTCTTCTTGCTTACGCACTCAATTTGTAGATTGGAAATCTCGGGAATGGCTATTACGTCAGGTTGACAACCCCCACATGTGGGCAGTGAATTAAGATTACTCTTGCATGGAGCTAGCTCCATTCTCTTTGTAAGACAGTTGCGATTCTGAATAAAGCAAGACAAATTTGTTGGTTTCACTAATTTCCCTACAACACTAACTTTCATCAAACAGGGAAAACTATGCAGACCTAGCAAAGCCGTTTGTAATGACATTCGAAAGACAGTGAGCATACAATGACCAACATATTCCTCAATGCTTGCCGTATAGCATGGAGTAGTTGCGTGGCAGGGCTGTGTATTACCCGCGTTTATATGACCAACGTACATGTACTATATTTGTAACATTGGTACAATATCGAAAAGCGTCCGAAAGTATCCGAAGCTTATTGATCCGGTCATAAATCATGTCATTGGGGTAAAACTTTGCTGTTTTTTTAAAAACTGGGTTGATTCGGGCATTACTGATATGGATTGAGGTAAACTATGTCGATTAAAGTAACGTGTTGCGCATCTTAGCTTATGTCTCTAATCTAACAGTGTTATGTTGAAACACATAAAACAAATTTTCGTGAAGTCATTTCATGACAAAATCTTTGAATTTTCAATTGCAGTAAAGGGGAAGTTTTAATACCACTACCTACACACAATGTATGCACAGTTCAATCACAATAAATTTTGATTTCGACTAATTGCAGCTAATCACCAAACGTCTTTAAAATTCGTTTATCATCAATCCGTTTAATTTTAGCTGTGAACCTTTGCATACCTCCAGCTCCACTCAGGTAAGGTCATCAGCGAGTATTTGTTACATTTATTCCTGTTGCGTTAGCAGCTGTGACGGATCCTTTAGTCGTTTGCAATATAACAAAATATCTTGTACTGGAGTGGTATTTTTTTTAATAAATTAACCTCTACCGTTGTGTATCAAAACATAATTTACGGGTCGTGAAGTTTTTCAGTAATTGTTTTCATTCATAACACCATTCTAGAGGAAAATATATTACGCAAATAAATTACCAATGGTCTAGACCTTTACTTATACACTCATTATACAAAACTACACCCGATCAACGTCCACGCAAATTTGACGTTAAAATGGATCCTGGGTCCCGCCGCCACAGCCTTTGAGGACAAGTACAGAAATACCATCCGGGCCGATTGCTTTACAAACATCAATGTCAAGGACGATAATAAGAACTCATGTTTAGTAACTGAAAGATTTCCTACAGAGCAATGCTTGAAAATGGCAACATCAGGGAAAAGAACGTGAGGGTTTGACTTATATTAGTGAAAACACAATTAAAGCAATTGTTGAAACGAGTGACCTTGTCTCTAGCAGTATTGGCTGAACCTTAATGGCTAAAAATTTTCTGCGGTAAGGATTTGGAACGCGATTTAGACCCAACAACAGTTCAAAATCTCTTAGGATTTTAGACTGTAGCATTATTAAGACTGTCAATGTACTGGTGAAATTTCGTAGTCACCATTTTTAAGGGTGTTACGACGTTTACGAAATGTCCCCCCTCGACATCAAGATCCATGCCAGTCAGTAAAGTTAACCTTCAATATCGGGGCGATAGAAAAAAATTTAAGTGAACACCGGCATCGCCAGCTTTCTAAACAGCTTCAAATTAAATATTAATTTCGACTGCCTAAAGCTAATCACGAAAGGCACTGTGTCAATGTCATTAATGATTTTATGAGTTTATCATAAATCACGTCAATTATTACTTTGAAGCTTTGATTTCTACCAGCCCCACTTAGTTAAGGTCATAAAGAGTATTGGTAACATGCTTAGCCCTTGTTCTCAAGTGCTGAAGCTAATGTTGTACCATACCATGTCTGTATGCTGTTGCGTGTCCCTTTGTCTGCCTTTTACTAAACTTATATAATGCGAAAAATTGGACAGGACATAAGGATAGGAAATACATTTTTAAGTCCATTATCCAACGGGATAACCAAATTACAGAATGAGGTACCCATAAACCACTACCCCAACAAAACTCTAAGGAGTAAAGTGGCATAAATAAATTTAACGGGTCGTGTAGTTGATCAGCCATTGTTTACATTGGTGTTGATGAAGCTATCGTTTCCACCGTACGTTTTTGGTTTTGTAAACAACGCAACGTAGTTTAGGAATTTGATTTTTTGTTATGTGTGACTGGTACTCACAGAACATTTTACATCTGTCTAATCATCGCCAGAATTATCTTTAAAAATGGCGCCTATGTCACTGAAGCATGATTACATGTGATATGAAGGGTGTAGCGCTTGGGGTTACTGAGTCATGAACATGTATATTTTAGATCAATGGTCATCGAGGTCATGTGATCTTTTGTCAAAAAAAATTGTATCCCATAGTTATCCCTATATACCAAAAATCAGACCTATAGCTCTATTGACTTGCCCAGAATTAGAAATGCGCATAATTAATGAGGCACAGGAAGTAACATCATAAGGTCCCCCATCTTCATACCAAATATGAAGGGTGCCGTGCTTTGGGTTACTGAGTTATGGACAGATATGTATATTTTAGGTCAAAGGTCATCGATTTCACATGACATTTTGTTAAAAAATTGTATCCAATAGTTATCCTTATATACCAAAAATCAAACATTTAGCCTTATTGGTTTAGATATATGCATAATTAATGAGGTACAGAAAGTGGCATCATAAGGTCTCCCATCATACGAAATATGAAGGGTGTAGCACTTTTGGTTACAGAGTAATGGACATATATCTATATTTGAGGTCAAAGGTCACTGTAGTCGCGTAACATTTTGTAAAAAAAATGTATCACATAGTTATCCCTATTCACCAAAATCAGATCTCTGTCCTCATTGGCTTGCCCAGAATTAGATATACGCAAAATTAATGAGCTACAGGATGTGGGGTAATGAGTTCTAAATTATACTAAATATGACGGATGTAGCACTTAGGGTTACTGAGGTATTGACATAGATGTATATTTGGCGTCAAAGGGTCATAGAGGTCATGTGACGTTTCGTCAAAAAATTATATTTCAGAATTATCCCTATATACCAAAATCAGACTTCCAACAGAGATGTTCCCAACATAGGCATTTACGATGCGATGCACAAGAATTTTCGGGTGAGGTGTGGCACTTATAAATATTTAACCGACTATATCGTCGTGTCATTTAAATTTGCGTGAGAACATTGTTAGGAATGCTAGTAGTAAGTAAATATTCCTTTCTGAGAGGAATAAGAGTATTTACATCAATTTTATCCATTTTAGCTACAGGGAGGGGATTTTCCCCCTCTGTAGCTAAAATGGATCGCACAAGCATGAGCAGCGGTGAGTCATAGCTAGCATATTGCGCAAGTTACCTTCGGAACGTGGATGACTTTTATATGAACTCGGTGGGGAATTCCCCATCGGGTATTACAACACCGAAGGTTTCACATTACAACAGTGTTCTACTATCGGGATGGAAGGGAGTCCTTTTGTCCTCATTTTCTCCTACCGACGCTGTGATGTTAGTATAAAAATTCTGGTACATGTGTTAGTCCTTCCATTCCGACAGGGGAACGTCTTCTGGCTGTGTTGTAAGCATATAGATGTGCATTTTCACTTACGTTAGTATTTATTCCTACGGAGTCGTCGTTAGCCATTAACACTTATGTTAGTACTTGCCCCTATGGAGTCTATTCACTGTGTCTTGCGCAATATTGTACCGGTAGGGCTTTCGCAATACCGTTCCGATAGGGCTTTCACAGTGTTGCTTAGCAGCCCATGATGTCATGACTGAAGTCTGACATTCTGCAGTTTTCATGAAAAATTTCTATGGAGTATTTTTCTGAACTCGGGAGTCCCTTCGGAGACAATTCTCATATGCTCAATCAATAGATAACATTTTAGAAATTTCCTCTGAACTTAAAATGTGCCGGAAGACCATTACTTCAAACAAAATGAGACGTTTTAGATAAACGGTACTGATATCCAAATTGTAAGTAGTTGAATCTTTTTTTACAAATGAAATGTTACTATTTTCTTCACTACTGTGAGCAACAATATCTAAATCTTTGTTGTCTTTATCGATACTTATGATAATATTGCAAGGTGTTCTTGAATCTGTTTTTATAGCGATACTTCCAACTAAATCGTCAAACTCGTCTCCTGTACCTAATTTTATACATCGAATTATAACTGTACCATGCTCAATTATTTTCATATTATCAGTCATCTGTTGACTGACTGTCTGTAAATTTAATTCAGCTGTCTCCTCTTCCACACACTTAAGACCCAGTTTCTTTAAAATTGTATCCCAAAATAATCTTACTGGGACTCCGCTAGCTGTATATGAACAATAATATTCCCCCTCGTTTACCCACCTTCACAGTGTATTATCTGATTTCCTTATTGGTGTAAGAGGTTTGATCTTGAGGTTCCATTCTGCTAATTTCTTCCCTGCAGCCACTCTCCCTGGATGCTTCGTCGGTAATGTAATTTTCTCTAAATTGAGGCTCATTCTGAAGGGTAGTCATTGGAGGGGCTTGTGGTGACGGAGTCGTTTCTGTTTGCTGAGTCAGTGTTGGAACCGTTTGGGGTGCTTGAGAAGTTGAATCCATTTTTTTCGGGTATTATATTAAACCCGATTTTTTTTAAATCTACATGTTTACCCGTAATTAATCCGGTGGAAACTAGAGCAAGTAGGGGTCCCCATGTGTTAGGCTATCCGTCCTGATAATCGTTTTATTTCACTGTTTAGAATAAAGTCCTGTTTAAGATCAGTGGCATAGTTTTCTCGGTCATTGATTGGAACTATCTGACTGATTGAACGGGCTCCTAGATCTATGAAACTTTGAGTGATGGTATCACTTATAAGAGAACTGTATTTCGCTTCATACATTTTGAAGGCTTTAATTACCGTATCATCCCCCCATTTTTCCACGTCCCCAACTGAAATCTCCTTGCCAAAAATAACTTACTTTGACCACTTGCGACGACACAGAGTATTTTTTCATGCTTTGTCTCCATTACCGATCGGGCATCCGAAGGCACTGATGGTAGTGCCGCTGTCGCTGTCCTATTTGCCGCTGCCGATGACTTTATTAAATTTTCCATTGTTTGCAGTATGTTATCTATTCTTAGTAAAAAATAAAAAATCCTTTGGAAAATATGTTCAAATCTATGCAATATATTATCTACTCTTAGTAAAAAAATAAATATACGTTTAAACCTAAATCCGAAATATAGTATTAACATGGTCTGGAGTATGATGAGCCCTGTCGGAACGGTTCTGAAGGGGAAAATATGGAATATGAAAATTCTCCTCCATTAAAATCTATCTGTATATACTACTACACATATAATCATGAGTACTGACGCATTCCCGGTTACTTTTCAACTGAATAAAAACACATACTGACAGTACAGCATGCTGATATTCCTTCCAAACCAAAAGACATAAACCCTTTTCTCATGGACTTAGAAATAAATGTAACACCGACAGATAAATTTACTTTTCATGTGTTTAAAGATAACGTAATCACTCATCGAACAGCCAAAGAAAGTAATATATGGTTGGGCGGCCAGCACATGAAATACTGGGACCAGCAATTAAATTTAGCTGTATGGTGCAGCACTACTGGTTGTGGTATATCATTCGCCCATCTCATGAACAGCAAATTTCCACCGCAAATACGATCATTCTGTCGATTTCATGTATATTTTACAGTACGTAGGATCCTTCACGAAATGGAGGTTGCACTTCCAGATGATACTGGAGGTGTCTTCAAAGCCGGCGACAATCCATACAATCTCGTGAAATATGAACTTCTCTGTACAGATATAGGAAATATATGTCCCACGAAGTCCAACTTTTGATATCGCGACGGTCAAAACTCAGGTCTTGGCTATGGTTATGAATATTACACTAATCGCGGATCCGTTCGACAGCCTGCCGCTGTATACAATGGTCACGATTTTTTCCTCTCCGCCGACGGAGGCATTTTCTATACACATACCATTTTTGGAAATAAAAAACATGTACTACCCGACAAAGACAGACCACACTATTATTTCTTCCGAAATGATGGATCGGAGGGTCAATACAATAGTTTCATCCCTCTGAAGGCAGACTCGGGTCTAACAAAGGCCGGTCTCGCCCGCCTCAATGAAAGCCTTGAAGCCTACGTATATTGCATACTCGGCACACAAGCAAATATTCGCAGTACCATAGTGGGTGATACTGGCAGCGCAGAGCAAGTAAGAAAAGAATTCGGCATTCTACTGGAAGATGAAATTCGTAATACCGACAAAGTAATCAGTTATCGACGATATCAAGACACAATAACAAGTACTGGTGTCAAACTTGATTTGGCTGTTTCGCCCAATTTACTTCTCTTGCCGTCTAAAATGGTCATTCTTTCAGGCCCGGCAATCACAGGTTATAATAATGAATTGCAATACGCTACAGAATCTATGGTCTTCGGGGTGAATTGAGATATAAACACAGAAATTAAAGAAAGTGCTAAACATGAAATGGATTGGGACGAGGATGCTGTGAAGTGGCAGGATGACCATCCCGGAGGGCCACTTAATACGGCATGATACACTAGCCTTCGTACATAATGAATGAGCTGGCACGAACACTTTAATAATCCTCGACGACTGCACCTCGTCCAAAGATATGAAGAAGTGCCGTGACGTTTTAGTCAAACTTGGTTTCAGTGCAAGACACGACGGATTATCTGTCTGGGTATTAGTATTAGTAAACCATTTAGGGAAAACATACAGATGTTAGTACTTTTTTACACACCCAGCAAGACAGACAACAAGACTATTATTAAAGAATATGGAATGGAGGTGTCAGAATGGGAGGCCACGGACCTAGTCAGGCAATTGAAAAGTACACCATTCAGTAAACTTGTATTTCATTTACAGCATCCGTACGACATACAAGTTTTAGTATAATATAGCTAATCATGGCTTCGCCCAAAGGCTCTACCGAAGTCTCCGCCAAAGGAACTCCCGAAGGAACCCTTAGAGAATTATATTACAACCCGAGAACTAGTTTTGGAGGTGTACAAAAATTATATGAGGCAGCACGCGCCAGCAGACTAAAAGTTACTAAGAAAGAGGTGCAGGACTGGTTGCAAACTCAGCTAACATATAATCTACATAAACCTGTACCTCGTACTCTCAGTGCTACGGGTGGGAGGCGCGTTTTCGTATCATCGATAGACGATCTTGTGGAGTTGCCTTTACCATTTGCAAAAGAGAATAAAAACATTCGATACATGCTAACAGTAATTGATGTGCTCAGTAAATACGCATGGGCCAGGCCGATACCGTCAAAAACGGCAGATGATACTCTGAAGGTGCTACAAGACGTAATTAAGAAAAGTAGGAGGCAACCCAACAAACTTCAGACAGATGAGGGGCGGGAATTTACTAACCGAAAAGTGCATAAATGGATGGAGGAGTCAGGCATTCACTGGTTTCACGAGTTTACTAACAAAAATGTCAGTGTTGTGGAACGTTTTAATCGTATGTAAAAAACTATGATGTGGAAATACTTCACATACAGACAGACACGTGAATGGCTCGGTATTCTACCACCGTTCACACAAGTATCAAAATGAAACCTGTCGACGTAACAGAGGACAACAATTGGCAGGCATTTTATACACTCTACAGTCCTGAGTTGGCGGCCGCGGGAGCTACCCCTAAGTTCAAGCTGGGACAAAGGGTCCAAATTAAAAAATACAAGACCACTTTCAGGAAAGGATATTTACCAAATTGGACAGAGGAGGTGTTCATAGTTTCAAAAGTGGTGTACGCAGCTGGACTGGGTACTCCGTCTGTTTATAAGATAAAAGATCTGAATGGAGAGGAAATACTCGGCACTTTCTATTCCGATGAACTGCAGAGTGTTGCTGGCGCTGACGAGCTGTACAGAGTAGAACGAATTTTGAAGACGAAAAAAATTAGAGGAAAGAAATACTATCTGATAAAATGGCGCGGTTATCCAGAAAGTTTCAATAGTTTGGAGCCAGAGGAAAATGTTATTAGAACTTCGTAAGTACTCCTTCGGAACGCTAGTTCCTTCCTGGTACTTAGTCAAGTACTAATGTAAGTACAAACGCAAGTACTAACATAAGTAATTACGAAAGTTATTCAATAAGTACCATGGAGCAAGCCTTAATTTCTTGAAAGCCGAAAGTGTCAGTTTACCATTATTCTTCCTTCCATCCACCTGGCCAATTATTTATCATGTATTGTCGTAAGTAATGTTCACTTATTGCATCTTTGCGGGCTGTGTGTGGATGAGGTGGTACCCGGAGCGTTCCCCTGACGGAATGGAAGGGGCACATATTAAGTTTGCAAGATCTTCAAAGCGACTTCTCATGTTGTTATGAGCTGTTCTTTCGAGTCCCCCTTGTTCAGCTTTATCGATAAGTTCTGGCTGAAGTATAATGTACACATGACACATGACACATGAGCCATAGACAAGTAACTCCAAAGTCTTGTCTCTTCATCATGTCAAGTGCCTGTAAGTCAAACGGAGCATTGTAAGCACACACTGTTTCACAAGCATTAAGAGTGAGTGATACCTTAGGTTGTTCTAGTTGTTCTTGATTAGGTGGATAGTAAGCTTTTTCAAGTTCCTCGTCCCCGAAACCCTCTATCAAAAATCCCTGGCTGCCACCGCTCCATGAATTCCAAAATCGAAAGCCCATGGAAAATCTACTGGGCCGACTGTTTCTGTATCAATTGTTGGGTTAAGTATATTCTTGAGAAGGGCTGACTAATTACCAAACATGGAAGTCTGTAGTCATTACAAATTTCTAAGAAAGTCTATTTGAACCACTTATGAACATTTTCCAATTCTTTTAAGGCGGACTCGGTTATTTCATATGGTCTGGCCCTACTCAACACATTCTGCTTGCAATATTCCCAAGTCACGTCTTTGAATATGATAACGAAACTGTGTAAATCATCGAATGCCTTTGAAACCACCTTTTTTTCTTGCAACGTCACGGAAACGCCCCGGATTCGAGAAAAAGTCAGGTCTTGAATTATACTTGAGACACAAATAATGTAGTCTGTGGCGCCAGCGGTCGCACATTGTAAACTAAGAGTATGTTCTGTAAACTTATACTGAAAATATGCGCTCTCCACTTTTCCATTAGAAAAGTCAGCAATAGTGTTAGAAAAAGTAGTGTCAAATTCTGGTACGTAAGTCGCCGCCAAATTTACTGCATCGTAACTCTTACCACTTCCAGTTGGTCCATTTATGAATATGTATGACATTTTTGTGATGTATATAAATGAGGGAAAAATTTCTTTTAAATAATGTTTTGTAAAGATATATTACGATAGTACAATGGCAATCCTTTCTATTTCAGATGCAATAAAAATACTGGAAAGTGGAGAAAACGTTCAAATTAGTGATGGAGGTAAATTAGTATTTGGTGAACATGTAGATCCTATTATATATGTAGACAATCTAGAGTTAGAAGTGGTTTTCCCCATCAACCCTAAATATGGTTCAAAAGATCCCGCCACATGCAATGAAATGTGTGTGTGTTGGCATCCGAGTCTTCAAAAGTTTACTGATCTGATAGTATCCCGTACCTTAGGTGAAAGTTTTGATGCAAGCACCACTAAAAGTTTCGCTGCAAGCCTGGCCTTTCACTCCAAAAATGTTCCAATAACATTTTACAATCAATCTAAAGTGTATCAGAAGCGAGGGAGCAACACACAGACAAAGTATTTTAAATTTCGGTTTAAAAGAGGAAATTATAATGATGATTTCGCTACATGTAGTGATGTAGTTCAAGAAATCGACTGTGGTTTTAAAGCAGTGAGCCGATTGCCAGCCAGAGCAAATCCTGCTATTGTACGTCGTAATATCCGAAGGGGTAGTAAGATAGAATTCTTGGCATTTAAACCACGCTTATTTAAGCGTAATCTTTCTTTCGCTATAGAGAGGTTATTTTGTGTCACGCCTTATAAACCAGAAACTCAAGACGTGGAAGAACTAGTCGACTTAGAAAGATTAGGCGAGATATATAAACAAATAAATGCTGCCAAAAATATTATTGTGGATTTTGATAATTTAGAATAAATATTTTTCTTTTTAGAATTTTCCTAGGTCAGTATATAGGACAGTTGCGATGGAGCCAGTCATGAATGAATATAAGATAAGCCAATTGGCCGATATACTTAAACTCGATTTGAATAGGAACCTAGACACTCAAAAGTACTCATACACCATGACACACACAGATAAAACAGATTCTTCAGGCCAAGGATTTGCTCTAGAAAACCCCCTCGGTAAAGAACCGAGAGTAAATTTCAATGATCTTAGAGACGAATTAATAAAGAAATGGGAGGAAATGATGACGCAGGACCTTCAGTTTATTCCAAGGAGACTTATTGTCCATTACCACATAAAAAGCGTCGCTTACAAAAAGCATTCAAAGGTGCATTTATAGTGAAAGATTTTCCCGAAGTCAAGCGGGTTGAGGACATCGCCAAGATTGATATCGAAGGTATGGTCGAAAATAGAAAGATGTACCGCGTTTTTACAGAAATGGAAGTCAAATTTATAAATCCAAAAGATCAAAGTGTACAAACTCGCACATACTATGTTAATTATGAAGGTATATACACAAAAGAGGTGGGAGGATCAGAATCGGATGTGAAAGAACAATTAATAAAACGCTACATAAAAATGCTTGATAAAGCTGAAGCTGTTGTGGGTTCTGGTCTCGTTCTCAAGGAGATACTTAATTTTGAAGTAAGACTGGTAGAAGTTCTACTTGGGGCCGGTGTCCCTTCAGGAACGGAACGGACCCAACTGCCGAATGGTTAAAAAATAAGAAATGTGTGAGCGATCTGATTCTGGTGGTCCTGGCGAGAACTGCTTCCAATGTGCAGTCGTGGCAAGTATAAAGTTAGGTAGGTGATGCCGAGTTTCGTGAAAAGGAGGCTGGTCATACCAGAAAGCACTGGAATACGTACACTCCATTTGTGGCCGATTACTGCTGGTATGGTATTCAATTTCCTACACCCGCTGATCTGACCGTGTTTAAGCGCTTCGAGCAGCAAACTCTGGGGGTGAAGTTACAAGTATTTCAGATCTACGAAAATGATCCCGAACCGTCAGGCATAACTGTCTTGTATAGAGGCTGTAGCGGGACCCATTCTGAAGGTGATAGGGACACAGTACAGATAGCCAATGTCTTACTAATAGTTGGTGCGGCTGGAGGCCACTATTTACCAATTACTGCATTAAATCATCTTCTTAATTCTAATAATAATCGTAAGAATAGGCACAGGCAGAAGTGTATTTGTATGGTTTGTGGGAAAGGATTTGCATCAACAGAAGAGTTGGAAGTACATCAGGTGTATTGTGGGACAGGCACGGCTCAGCAAGTTTTTCCTAAAGAAGTATGTCAATTTGAAGGACATCAGAAGAAGGTTCCTTGTCCCTACGTCGTGTATGCAGATACTGAGGCAATTATTGAGAAGGGCGCTGGCCTGCACATTCCAATTTGTCTTTCATATGTTATGATTGAGCGATGGCCAGGCAACCCGCCGAAAGTTTTTAGTAAAAGAACATTCACGGGCCTCTCATGTGTTACAGAATTTCTAAAGGATATGAAGAAAAGGGCTGAGAATTATTCGAAATCGTATTATTGGACAATAAAACCTATGAAAGATAGATCTAATTACAATGATCGAAACTGTATAGCATGTGGAGATCAAGCCGGATACCTAATAGTGAAGGATAAAGATACTTTTTATTGTGAAAAGTGCCGCCCGTCGAGAACCATTCCTATATACTTTCACAACCTCAAGGGATACGATGGTTCTTTTATTTTACAAAAAATACATGAAATCAGGGATGTTGACCCTTCGGAAGGCGAACCAGAGCCAAATATCATAGCTATGACGGGTAATGGTGGAATTATGTGTCTTATGAAAACATTTATTTTAATTGTTGTCGATGGGGAGAGGGAGACAAAGAAACGTTTCTTTTCTATAAAGTTTATGGACAGTGCTCAGTTGATGTCTGGGTCGCTCGCTAAGTTGGCAAAGACTGTGCCAGAGGATGGATGGACGGCAGTACCACTTTTGTATGCGGACATTCAGCGGACGAAAGGTTTCTTCCCGTATGAATATTTAGATTCTCCCGAGCGATTGGAAGAAGAGGAACTCCCACCAAGACACAAATTTTATAGCGAATTAACTGAAGAGGGGATTTCTGAGTCTGATCACAAACATGCATTGCGAGTATGGGACGAAGTTGAATGTCGAACGATCCGTGATTATATGGAATTCTATTGCTAGACTGACGTTCTCTTCTTGCGAATATATTCGAAAATTTCCGTGACACATGTTTAGAAGCATATAAGTTAGATCCAGCCCACTATATGTCAGCGCCCGGCTTGACATGGGATGCTATGTTACTTTATACAGGTAATAAATTTAAACTCATTCAAGATGCTGAGCAGATGAATTTCATTCAGAGGGGAATTCGAGGTGGTATCAGTCAGTGTAATATTTATTATTTACAGACAAATCATCCAGCTTACACTGATGGGAATTACGATCCTGAGAAACCGTTAACTGAAATAAAATATCTCGATGCTAATAATCTTTATGGATGGGCAATGAGTCAACCAATGCCAATGGGGGGACTTCATTGGATGACGATGGAAGAATTGTTAGAATGGGAAGGCGGAGCAGGCTTGGATTGGGGACCCGGCGCTAGATTTCCACCAAGTTTTCTAGAAGTAGACTTAGAATATCCAGCCGA
This sequence comes from Ptychodera flava, assembly GCA_001465055.1. NCBI lineage: Eukaryota > Metazoa > Hemichordata > Enteropneusta > Ptychoderidae > Ptychodera > Ptychodera flava. Next base: position 83,871 of record LD351958.1, on the reverse strand, counting down.
ATTACACGAAGAACATTCCGATACACCACTAGCGCCGCATCACTACGAATTTCCGAGGCAGGGCAGTCAACTGATTACGAGTCTCATGGACAGAGAGCGGTACGTCTTACATTATAAGTTGCTTGAATTTTATCTTCGGATGGGAATGCGACTGAAAAAGATTCATCGGGCGCTTGCCTTCGAAGAGGCACCGTGTCTCGCAGAATATATTGACTTTAACACTAAAATGAGGGCAAAGGGAAATACAGATTTTGAAAAGAATTTCTATAAGCTGATGAATAATGCAATGTTCGGAAAGACAATAGAAGATGTTCGAAAGTACAGAGATTTGTTTCGGGCCACAGTAGTACCGAGAGTGGTCGTAAAAAGATTCAGAAGTATAATCCAAAGATGAAACATATAACTCTCATAACTTCTGAAGAGGATGGCGATTCCTGCGACAGTGTCCTACTGGAACTGAAAAGGGATCAATATGAATATAAAAAGCCAGTTTTCATTGGCGCGGCTGTGCTTGAACTTTCTAAGCTGCTTATGTATGAGACGCATTACAATTACTTTCGAAAGCGGTTCAAAGGAATACGATTAGCCTACATAGATACTGATAGTTTTGTTAACAGTGTACCTCTTCCTTCCCCGGACGTAACTTTCAATGATATAGTTCGGGAAGATGTGGAAAAGAAACAAAACAGAATGGAAAGGAAAAGGAAACAATATATGATACTAGTGGGATAAAAGACGGGATGGGAGTTCCAAAGATTAATAAAAAGGTGATAGGTAAATTTAAAGGTGAGTTGAATGGTGAACCTATTCTTGATTTTGTTGGTATACGCTCGAAAGTGTATGCTTTTTGGACTCCAACTTCGGAGACGAAAAAAAATAAAGGGATAAAAGATGTTTGTGTTTGAAAACATTTGAACTGTAAAGACTATAAGGATCTGTTTGAAAATGGGAAATTCCGAAGGAAGGAGACCGAGCAGGCACAATTTGTACAGTTTGTACGGAAAAAACCTGGTGAAATCCGTAGTGAAAAGCGTAGTAAAATCATGATGGCACCAAATGATATCAAACGTGTGCAGTTATACAATCCAGACACGAGCGAATGGCTGGCAGAAACATGGCCGATAGGACGGAGTTAACTTTCATATCCATTTAATCCATAATATCGCATGTATCGTTCTAGCGGTGGACTAAATCCTTCTTGTTTTTGTATTTCTAGTGCCTGATGAAATATGTCCTGAATAAGTTCTGAGGCGTTTTCTGTTGTTGCACCTTTTTCTTGTATTTGTGTAAGCAGCTGTTTATATTGTACGTAATAATGTTTATATTTCTCTCGCCTTTTTGATACTCCAGTTTTTCCTTGTATTACATCAATAATAACACCTGGTATAGGAGTTAAAGCTAAAAGAACTGGAACTGTCGGAATTGCTGCTATGACAGTAGAACTTACAAGAATTCCCTTAGTCACATTAAGAGCCATATCAATTCGGCCCATTAATTTATAACCGCGGCTATATGCGGCGCTAGTTCTTTCGATATAGTCGGCCAATTGTTCAACGCTTTCAACAACTGAGACGTGCATTTTTTTACTGTATATGTAAGGAATGATAAAAAATAATTGCAGTAATATAGAGAGACAATAGGGCAGAAGGAGGAGAAAATATAGAACTCAAGGATTTCGATGATGCAAATTTAAATTATGATGATGATGCTACTGCTGAAACAACTTTTTTCTATGATGATGCAAACCCCGACCCTTTAGTGGATAGCCCACAGGTGGATCGTTTAACTAAACAGAGAGTAGAACTTGTAAAGCAAATGGCTGAACGACTTTTAGACAAATATAGGATTACTAATCCGGATGCACGAAACGAATTGATGATAAATGCTAATATTATTGGCAATGATCTTTATTATAAAAACATCAGAGTTACAACAGAAAAAGGAAGTAGATTTTTAGAGAAATCTACATTAAAAAAGATAAAAGGAGGTTCTGAATTTGTAAATAAAGTATTAAATCTGGTTAACACGAGGGACCGCTCTAGCACAGAGCCTGACTATGTAAGTTCTACATTGCATTCTGAAGATATGAAAAACGATAAAATACCGGCTGAGAAGATGACACCAGACGACATGGGTATATAAAAAGATGAACTGACATTCTTACGGCAAGATGCTAGCGGTAATGCACATAAAATACAAACTTTTGAAAATAAGATTGATGAATTGAATAATCTAAACCCTGAATATAGAGCTATTAATGATGAATTAAGGATTGCGAATATGCGTATTAAAGATCTTAACAATGAAAAAAAGAAAATAACGCTAGAGAAAAAAGAAGCTGAAAAACAGTTAAAGGAAATTCCTGAAGAACACAGCCATGAAAAAGAAAAAGCCGAAAAACTACTAGCTGAACTCATAACAAGCGAAGCTAAAGTTGACAATCAAATTAAATATGAACATGATAAGATCAGTGAGGCACATGAAAGTCTGGCTACGACTAAGTCTCTTCGTGATGTAATTTCCGATCCAGAATTGTCACTCAGGTTTAAACTGACAGAGTTATTTAAACGGAATGGTATTACATAGATGCATTACTTACTGCCCTTTGAATGACAATATCAACAATTGCCCTGGCTGTGACTAAAGGAGGACGAGGGGGAGCAGGAACTGGCGGGTCTGGAGCAAACAACAGTTCAGGTCCGCCCAAAGTATACACAAAAGCGAAAGAAATTGTAAAGCAATTTGGTGAATGGTTAAAAACCTTGGCCGCAAAAAGTGCTGCTGCAATACCAGGTTTAATTGGTTCACTTGTTAGTTTTCTATTAAAAACAGCAGGATCAGTTGTTTGATTTGTTGGAGAACAGCTATGGATATTTTTAACTGGATTAACATTAGTCATTATAAATAAAATTATGTATTAAAATATGACCAAGCATGTTTGGTGAAAAGAATATTACAAAGTTTCTTTCTAAAAATAAAGACCTGTTTGGTTTCTCTGTCGAATTGGAATGGTGTAAACTCCGACGAGTAAATCGACATATCCTTCGAGCAAATCAAGGTGTCCGACTCAAAGATGATAATCTATATCATAACATATTAGCTTTCATTAAGGAATGTCAAAAGACTAACTTCTTTAAGCGACTAGAATTCATAAACGTCTTTCAGGAGGCTGATGATGACCAGGAAACTCATCATTTACAAGAATATTGGGTTCTTCGATTGATGCGCGACACAGGTAATCGATTTATCTTTCAGTCAGATGGAAATATTTATGTGAAGATGTGATTCATTTTTGATATTTTCTTCTGAGTTACTATATACATTACACGAAAATGGGATACGATATAACATTATCACCGAATTTCACCAACTGAATGCCGCAGGGAACGAAAGCAGTAAGAACTCATCATGTGATTGCTCATAATCCAAGTGAGGCAGCTCCAGGCCAGACACTTATCATACGATGTCCGAAGTTAGAAAGCGGAGTAGTCCTAGTTCCGGATACTTTCGACCTGGTTTTTGATCTCGAAGTAATGGGACATGAAGATAACCGAGTAGTATGAAATGTTGCAAAAGATATAATCGAGCGTATGGTGCTCACATTTGAGGGGCAGGTACTTCTCAATTTGAATAAATATAACCTTATTGAATGTTATCGTGATCTCTTCAAACATAAAAAGCTTAAAGGAGAAAACAAACATGACACTGTACGGAATTCAGAATGAAAATCTAAGAAAATTGAGAAGTGGAGCGGCCGATGCAGACCCCGCCGTCGTTGACGATCATTTACTTTTCAACACATATAAAACAAAATATGCTATTCGTCTGACTCATCCCCTCATAACAGGTCATGGAGTTACGCTTGCATCCGCCTCTAAATTACTTGTCAGTTATTATACTGTTACACCCAATTATAAATTAAAAAACATTTAAATGAAATATGAATCTATCACGGATCCCACCCTCGCGAGAGAAACTGCTGGATATTACAACAGTGGAAAGTTTTCTCTACGAACATTTACATTATTTTAGAACAATCCCATTCAAAGAATCAACAACGGTTATCAATGAAAATATTAATGTACCATGAGGTAGCATGAGAGGTATCATGATACTCTTCACTAAAAATCAGAATCAGTCAGAACTGAATAGTGAACTTTTCTTTAATCCATCCATTGAATCTGTGTCTGTAATGATTGAGGGTATTGTGAACAAAATATACACTCAGAAGATGTTACCAAGACAATTTTGGACAGAAACACGATGGTATTTTGCTGAAGATCGGGACTGGTGTGAAATTGATATGGATGAAGTCGATTATTTGAAGAATAAATTATCTGTTTATCGATCTGCGTAGTTTTAAAGATGTTGAATTTCATGGAAATGGTTTAAAAGAAATGAACACAAAATATGGTATACAACTTGAAATAATAAAAATGGCTACATCAATGAAGGGTGTCGATGCTCACGATGATAATATATTTGCTCATATTTATGTTATCAGTGATGCAATGGTCTCCGTTGAGAATAGTAGATTAAAGTCTATACTATTTTAATGGAAATGAAAATTGTCTCCGAAGGGACTCCCGAATTCAGAAAAAAAATCCGTAGAAATTTTTCATGAAAACTGCAGAATGTCAGACTTCTGTCATGACATCACGGGCTGCTAAGCAACATTCGAAGGTATTGCAAAAGCAGTATTGCAAAAGCCCTACCGGAACGGTATTGCAAAAGCCCTACCAGAACGGTATTGTGCAAGACACGGTGAATAGGCTCCATAGGGGAAAATACTAACATAAGTGTTAGTGGCTAACGACGACTCCGTAGGAATAAATACTAACGTAAGTGAAAATTCACATCTATATACTTACAACACAGCCAGAAGACGTTCCCCTGTCGGAACGGAAGGGCTAACACATGCACCAGAATTTTTATACTTACATCACAGCCAGAATAGAGTCCGTCGGTAGGAGAAAATGAGGATAAATGGACTCCCTTCCATCCCGATAGTAGAACGCTGTTGTAATGTGAAACCTTTGGTGTTGTAATACCCGATGGGGAATTCCCCACTGAGTTCGTATATAGGTCATCCATTTTGTTATGATTTTCCATGTAAGGAGCCATTACTCAGACATGTATCATCAGATTTTATTCAAAGTTGGTACAAGGACATTGATCTATGTCATAAATATGCATGTCAATTGGTTTCACAATCTGATGTAATATGGCTACCTTGTGGCCATTTCGTTTTGATTTTTCATGTCCCTAGCCACAATCTGGATATGTATCAACTGATTTTTTCAAAGTTGGTACAAGGAAGTTGACCTATCATGTCATAAATATGCATGTCTAATGGTTTCAAAGTCCAATGCAATATAATGGCTGCCTGGTGGCCATTTTGTTAAATTTTATTCCATGTACAGAACTATAATTCAGACATATTTCCACCAGTACCCCATTAACAAGTTTGGACTGTGTCATTGTCAATGACTTGTTATACATAAAACGAGTTCTGTAAAGTTATAAGAGGCATCATTTTACAAGTGGTGTAGCCACAAACTGATGACGTCAAAGATGTGCGTACTTATGGAAATGGGGTCGAAGGTTACATTCTAAAAGGGGCGATGAATTATTTTAGGGGTAGGGAATTGGGCTTGGAAACTTAGGGAAAGAGATTGAAAAGAGGGTTCCGAATTTTTACTATCTTCACTCCTTTCCCTCTTTTTGTAGTATCGCATTACTCTATCCACGTCTTCTTCAGATGCACTGATATCTATGTGGAAGCAATGGTTGATTAATGACAAGGAGAGAAGTGTTATATTTTAGTTTTACATTTTACACAACAACTAATACCGCTACCAGGGCTCAACCCCTGCATCTCCAGCATGTGAAGCACTACCTATGATCTGTACTCCACGAGAACAAGTTGCGAGAAAGGGATGCAATGTTCGGTATAAGCATTACGATGATAATGTTAAGTAGGAACTGATTAATTTATAATGTTCCCTTGTAATGATTTGAAAGTCTTTTACCTATTTTCCTTCTTTTATTGAATTTTTCCTCTGCATTCATTTCTTTATTGCCTTCTTTATTTTTTCTTTGCATTGTCGTATATTTTGAGCAGATTTGTTATTGTTTTATTATTTTTTCATATTATTTGTTGTATTTGGACAGTTAAAGCATAAAATTGTCACTTGCTTAGGATGTTTTATATGTTGAAAACTTTGTGTTTGATATTTATTATTGAATTTTGTCATTTGCTACCTTTTTTGCAATGCGAAAGGTGTGCGTTCCGTTTTTGACAGGATGAACTTTTATATAATTAAAGTGGTTCATCACTCAATATGTATGAAATGCAATATTTCATTCCTATTGTAGATGAAAACGTGAACAACAATTCGTTGGATATGCAACGAAAATTACATTTTACAAATTCCACCGATCGACAAAGTGAATTAAGTACAGAAGCAAACGAAATTCGTTGCCAATATGATGATTTATGGTCCATATACTGTCACTAGCACGAACTTCGTCTGAATTGTGCATTCCCAGTGACACACATCAGAGGTAGTGGCCTCCTGAGCTGTAAGCTTGGCGTGATATTAGTTTTTCGAGCGTCTCAAAACATTTGGCACAATATAGTGTTATGTGCAGTGTTGAATTGATGAAGGGGCTGTAAACTCAAAGGATAAAGAATCGAAATATGTTGAACAAGTGACATCCACGCCTTAGCTTTATTGCCGAAATGCCTCCGCCTCATGAACTCATAAAGATAAGTTGGAAATAAGTCTGAAGATGTGAAGCCCATCCAAGTTCGCTTGGCATGCATCCACATGCCACGCAAAGTGTTGGTGTTGGTTAAGGTTTGAGGATCCACAAAATGAAGACAATGATTAGCCGTGAAATGAGAAAACGGAGGAGACTTGGATAACGAAGATTAAGTCCCCCCATTCATCAGAATAATACTAGAACCTGGAGGAACAAATCGATAAAGCATTGGCATTACGCCGGTCAAGAGAAATTAAAAAGCAAGCACAAGTATCGCAACCAATGACTCCAAACACCAAATGTATGTCACTGTGTCGACCCAAGCTGTATTTGGACTTCCGGAACTTGAGATGTTTTTTCTACATCTGTGAATTCGTGATTTTTTCCATAATACAGCCGGACCAAAATATATTGGGAAGCATGAGCGCAAAGGTAACGCAAACAAATTTGTGAACAAAAAGTAAACCAATCAATAACAGAGTTTGAACTTATGTACAGGTGTTATTTCTTCAGTTGAATAAATTGTCTTCATTGAGTTAATGAATGTGTGCGAGTGCAATAGACATCTCGACTGGTACTATTTTTCTCATGCAAAGTAGTAATCGGTCATCCTTTTTTTCATATTTAGATAAGTAATCACTACACTTGTATTGATATGATAATGATTTTCTTTCATTAAAGTGTGGCGATTACTTATTTACATATGGATAAAAGTATGACCGATTAGTAATTTGCATTAGAACAATAGGTGGCAGTCGTGTTTTTTTGCTGATCATTGCGTCTCAGCACGTAGTAAGACGCAGATACAGCCAAACCGCCATTTGAAATGTGCGAGTTTTTGGTCTCCCGAGAGTTGTTAATTGCGCATGTCCACACATAGTGAGTCTCTTTTTGTCGCGTGCTCTTAGTCTAGTGTGGTAGCTGCCTATGTTTCAATACTTGTAAGTGTGGTTATTAAATCCTTCGTTAAATTCTAGCCACGTTCGCATCATGAAACTGTGATAATTTTAGCTTTACTTCCAAGTAAAATTGAACAGCCAATGACAGCGCCCCATGGTTCAACCAATCAGATTTCGTAATGGTGGTTTCCTATTACGTGCCTCTTTGTGCTTGTCACTGAAGCAGGGACCAGCCAATCGTGTTTTTGGGAAATAAGTGGAGGACAAGAACAATAGGTCGCATGACCTGGGTAGGTATATATAAATATGCATTATAGTCCAGTCAATCTACGAGATTTGGCACCTAACCCACCACAAATTGCAACATTTTTTTTCTTCAGAATGCATTTCAGAGAGGTACCCCGAACAACATATTAAAAGTTTACTCGAATCCACCTTGGGGAAATATGCCTAATTTGAATAAATCAAATATGGCGGCCAGCCATCCGACAAAATAACATAATAGGCCATATATCACATGTTAAACAAGCTATTTCAGTGATTTCGAAGTCTGACATTAGTAATTTGGCTCGGAGAATCATTTTTAGGTATAATGTTTCATATAGGCACTTCATTAAATTGCATAATTCCAATATGGCGGCCAACATTCCTACAAAAGACATTTTCGGTCATAGACCACGTATTAAACAAGCTATTTCAGTGATTTTAAAGTTAAAGGTATATTTCTTTGGCATGGACAAACGGTTTCCGAGATGAAATGATTGGCATAGGTACTTCGTGAATTTTCATTAATCAAATATGGTGGTCAACATACCTACAAAGACATTTTCTGTCATATACCACGTATTAACCCTTTGAACGCAAAAGTCTGTTTTTGTCAACTTTATAAAATGTACCACAGTCAATTTTTCTGCTTTTTGCCAACATTTTGATAAAAAACTGTAGTTGATGACAAAAGATATCATTTGGACCAAAATTATGAAAAAACGTACAGAAAGGTTCACAGAAATTGGTAAAATATTGCATTAAAATTTTGGTGTAAGATGTTACGGCAGTCAAAGGATTAAACAAGCTATTTCTGTGATTTTAAAGTTAAAAGTATATTTCTTTGGCAAGGACAAACAGTTTTCTAGATGCAATGATTTGCATAGGTACTTCGTTGATTTGCATAAATCCAATATGGTGGCCAACATACCCACAAAAGACATTTTCTGCCATATACCACGTATTAACCCTTTGGGCACCAAAGTCTATTTTTGTCAACTTTATAAAATGTACCACAGTCAATTTTTCTGTTTTTTGCCAATATTTTGATAAAAAATTGTAGCTGATGAAAAAAGAAATCTTTTGGTCAAAAGTTATGAAAAAAAACGTACAGAAAAGTTCACAGAAATTGGTAAAATATTGCATTAAAATTTTGGTATAAAAAATTACAGCAGTCAAAGGGTTAAACAAGCTATTTCTGTGATTTCAAAGTTAAAAGTATATTTCTTTTGAATGGACAATTGATTTTTGTGGTGCGATGATTTGCGTTGGCACTTTGTTCATTTGCGTAAATCCAATAGGGTGGCCAATATACCTGCAAAAGACATTTTCTGTCATATATCATGTATTAAACAATCCATTTCAGCCATTTTGAAGTATCAATATAGTTCTTAGCATGAAGAAACACCTTTGGCAGTTCAATGTTTTCAAAAGACACTTTGATAATTTTCATAAATTAAATATGGCCGCCAAATTAATGTCCAAATAGCTTTAAATAAGGTTCTGGTAGAGCTTTAAGCACTAGGAATATCAAGAAAAAATTGTTAAGAGGGCACTGCACCCAACACAGCGTATTTTGCTGAAAATAATTTTTTGCAAATATTCATCCAATTTTGATTAATTTGTTAACCAAAGTTTAAAAATTGTTTAGGTTCACCTTTTAGTATGGCAAGCGGTCGTAAGTTGCATGATATAGAAGTGTTAATGTATGCAAATGTATGAAAATCACCCGATTTCCTGCTTCCCTTTTATCCAAATTTCAAGATTTCCAAAGAATTTAACTCCAGTCTGGCTGGGTCAAATTTTCTTAAATTTTAACATTATGTTCTTTAAATGTTAAATAACAAAACAGCTATTTTGTTTTTGCAATAAAATTCTTACATTTTGAATAATAGACATTTTTATTTTGCTAATCATGATTTTAAGCACATTTTTGAGTGTCAGTCTTTCAGCTCATTCCATTTTAGAATGAGGATAGATATTGAAAAATGAAATTGTCGTTTTTTTCGAATATGCTCTTGTTTCTAGTGAAATATTTCATTTCACAAAATAGTTTCTATGGATTTCCTCGTCATCTTAGATGAGAAATATTCCTTTGAAAAACTGTGTTGGCAACATGTAGCTCAACCTTATGTCCTTGAACATTTATTTTTTAAAATGTTGAAAATATACTATAAATTTACTTATTATAACGGTCCATTTAAAAATAAAAGTTTATTTTAATAGATGTCTGTGATGTATTGTATTTTGAAAAGAATGATAAAGTAAATTTTTAGAATTACATATATGACTTCCGAACGGATTAAAGTACGTATATATTGATGTGCGTTGACTATTGAGATGTAAGAAAGTCATGCAATTTTAATTATTTTGTGATTTTTCTATATATGACAACCTTTAATGATTATTAGTTGTCTAATAATAATCTCTTTCTGAATATAACATTGGATTCAACTGTGTACGGCATTATTTGTGATTTTTATAGATGTGTTATACTCTACAGTGTCAAAATATGAAATCTGTAATATTTACTGTTTTAAAAAAGTCGTGTACAAAATCTTTACTTATTAATTTAGTCTGAACCCGTCCTTTAATATGAACGAGTGCATCTTTTGTAAATCCCCTTATATGATAGGCAAGAGTCATCACATATAACAGCAAAAAAATACAATAAACACAACAAAGATAATACAAACATAGAAACAAAACAAATAATGTAATCAAAAATAACAAATGCCACAGTACAGACAAATTAACACGTAGCGCTATTGCAAACAATGTTAGAATCTTAAAAACTCGATCGACACAAAACCTCACAAAAATTGAAAACTGCATGCTTAGCAAAGGCTTGAAATAATTCATACAACTTATCAGCAAAACAAAATCCAACTGTTACAAGATACAAACATGTACATCTTGAAAAATGACACTTGGAAAAGGGACTCAAGATGTACTTGTTTGTTTTGTGTAATAGTTGGATTCTGTGTTTGGATTAATTGTAAGCCTTTGCTGAAACATGCAGTTTTCAACTTTTGTTAGTTTGTGCGTTCATAATTTTTTTTATGAATCTGACATTGTTTGCAAATGTGTCAAGTTTTAATTTGTTTCTATTACGGCATTTTTTTATTTTGTTCATATCATTTTTCTGGTTTTTAGCTTTGTTGTGTTCATTATATTTTTGCTGTTATGTGTGATGACTTCTTGCCTATCATCTAGGGAATCTTATAAAGATGCACCCATCCATAAAGAGGGGGTTCAGTCTAAATTAAAAACTAAATATTTTAAACGCGTCTTTTTTTAATAGTAAACATTACAGATTACATGTTTTGACCCCGTTACAAACACCCATACAAATTACAAAAATGCTGTACACAGATGAATCCAATGTTATATTCAGAAAGAGACTATATTATTCAGAAGACTAAAAACCATTAACGTCATATATAGAAATATCAAAATTGTAAAAATAAATGTCCAAGGACCTAACAGTTTCTTCATGATAGATTCCTAGTGCTAAAAGCTATACCAAACCCTTATTAATATTGGAAGCTATTAAGCAATGGGGCATCAATAGGACAGCCATATTTAATTTATGCAAATTATCAAAGGACCTTTGTAAAAATTGAACAACTAAAAGTGTTCATACCCAACAAAAATATTAAAACTTTAAAGTCGATGAAATAGCTTGTTGAATGTGTGGTATACGACCGACAGTGTCCTTTGAAGGAATGTTGGCCACCATATTGGATTTATGCAAATTAACAAAGTGCCAATGCAATTCATTGCATCTCGAAAATCGTTTGTCCATGCCAAAGAAATATACTTTTAATTTAAAATCACTAAAATAGCTTGTTTGATACGTGGTATATGACCGAAAATGTCTTTTATATGAATATTGGCCACCATATTGGAATTATGCAAATTAATAAAGTGCCTATATGAAACATTATACCTGCAAAATGATTCTCCGAGCCAAATTACTAGTGTCAGACTTTGAAATCACTGAAATAGCTTGTTTAACATGTGATATATGGCTTATTACGTTATTTTGTCAGACGGTTAGCCGCCATATTTGATTTATGCAAATTAGGCATATTTCCCCAAGGTGGATTCGGGTAAACTTTTAATATGTTGTTAATATGGTGGATCTAACTCTATTTTGACTGGACTATTAGGTGATAATCGAATTAGCGTCCAGACTGAAAGTCATTTAATGTCAATGATATAAATGCACTGTACACATACACAGGCTGTGTCGCAAGCTGAATACTTGACAGTTAAACATGGACACGAACGCAGTTGTATAAACTGAACAAACATTGTCAAAATTATCGACAGTAATACAGCTGTCTTTCTTCTGCAGTGTTACTGTCAAAAGCAT